>OV816026.1:79839503-79894940 GCA_929113105.1 Agrypnus murinus
TTTGTCAATTTCTAGCAGTTTATTAATTGCTATGAGAAATAAGGTGACGCTCAAGGTAGATCCCTGAGGAACTCCATTTTGAGTTGTTCCCATCGATGAAAAGGTGTTACCTAATCGAACTTGTAACATTCGATCTGCAAGAAAGCTAACTATGAAAAAGGCTAATTCGCATCTCATACCCCATTCATGAATAGTTTTCATATTATATCTCCAGGTCATATCATACCTCTTCTCGATATCAAAAAATATGGCAATTGTATGACTTCGTTGTGCAAATGATTTTTGAATCGTATGTTCTAGCATAAGGAGACTATCTTCTGTGCTTCTGCGCCTACGAAAACCAAATTGGTAAGCAGAGAGCAAGTTCGATCTCTCGATGAACCACACCAATCTCTGATTGACCATCTTTTCAAGAACTTTCTCCATACAGCAGGTTAACGAAATGGGGCGGTAGCTTGTAGGTAGTTCGAGTTTCTTTTCAGGTTTTATTACTGGAATTACAATGACAATTTTCCATTTTACTGGATAATACCTCTTTCTCCAAATGGTGTTATAGAGCTGCACCAGATATTCCTTGGCGTGCATTGGTAATTGACGTAACATCTCGTATGTGATTTTATCTTGACCTGGAGCAGAGTTACCACAGGATTTAAGAGCATACTCGAATTCGTCTATAGAGAAATTTGCATTGCAGACCATATAATTGTTTGTGTGGAAGTTTTGCGGTGTTTCTTGAGTGTTTTTAATTTCCCTAATTATAATCCCTCATCTGAATAATTGTTGTCGCTGCTAATTGTTCTGAAATGCTCTAGGAATGTTTCAGCTATTTCAGATGGAATGCTGGTATAGTGGTCATTTCGCAACATTTGCTTCGGGGGACTTATTGAGATGTTACCTGAAATATTTTTAATTCTGCGCCATACTTCTCCAATAGGGGTTTCATTATTCATCGTAGATACATAATTTTCCCAAGATTCACGCTTGCTAACGACAATTAACCTCCTTACCTGTGCTCGACATCTTTTAAATTGGATACAATTCTCCATTGTAGGATAGCGTTTAAATGTGTTGTATGCCCTTTTTTTCCTTTTCACACTCTCGGCCATCTCCTCATTCCACCACGGGACCATTCGTCTTCTATAATTTCCAGGAACTAGAGGAATGCTGGCATTTGCTGCGTTATTTATGTTTACAGTGATATCATCTACACATTTATCTATATCATCTTGAATCGTCATAGGTTTTATAGTTGAGGAGAATTTTAACCAATCTGCTCGTTTAAATTCCAGCGGGGATAATATCCAAAATCGCTAGGTATAGCAGTGTTCATTTGAAGACGGATGGGTATGTGGTCGGTAAAAACCTCGTCCTCTAGTGTGGACCAGTTAATCCTAGTACTGATGGCAGGCGACCAAAGAGTTAGATCTATTGACGAGAACGAGCTTGATCTAGAGTTTATATAGGTAGGTTCGCCTGTATTTAATAATATTAAATTTTCATCCTCTATTAACTGTTCTACCAATCGACCGTGAGCATCAAGATTTTCTGATCCCCACATGGGATTATGAGAGTTAAAATCGCCTACTAATATAAAAGGTAGAGATAATTAATGAACTAACTCTTGGAGATTTTCAAGATGCCATTGAAAGTCAGGTAAGTATAGATTACAAACAGTTAGTTTAAAGGGGTAAGTAGAAACAACAGCTACTGCTTGCAAATTTGTTTGTAGTTGAATTTGTTGGCTTGGCACGTCATCTTTAATATAGATGGCTACTCCACCTTTGGCTCTCCTATTTGGTGGATCATCTTTTCGAAAAATTTTATAGTTCCTTAAATTGAATATTTGTTCGGGTCTCAGATGTGTCTCTTGAAGACAAAGCATTAGCGGAGAGTGCTTAGTTAGTAATACCTTAATTTCTGGATAATAATGTCTAAGTCCGTTACAGTTATATTGTATTATATTTTGTGTGTTATAATTCATTGGTAGGTTTTTGTGGTTTACAACTGAATAACTAAACACTTTCTTTTTTTTTAAGTATTAGATAAAGAACTTATATGAACGTCGGGTAGATAAATAGTAACGTCAGGCTGGTATTTTCCGAGGTCTACCCTTCTTCCAGCCTTTTTTGTTTTTCTTTTTAATGGTAATAGTTGTTAATAGTGTTACTGTGGTATCTGTTACTATGGATTCAAAACTGGTATCCATATCTACAACAGAGACTTCGCTGGAAGGTCCGGGAGAAGGATCCCGTATTTTCTGGTCATTACTAGGGCAAATGTTGTTTGTAGTTTCATTAGAGGTAACATTACTTATGACATTTATGTTTATTGGTGGTTCTGGTGGTGGGAGAAATGAAGGGGGAAAATGGAGGGAGGAGTTTATAGGGACAGGAGTTTCTGAAGGAAGAGGTTTTGAAGGGGTGGTACGAAGTAGATTAGAAGTTTTAAAATGTGCCTCAATTGCTTTAATAATTTCCGGAACCAGTGTACTAACTAAAAGCTTTTGATCTACTGTTGCAGGTGATTGTACGGGTTTAGCAGCGCTTCGAGCATAGGACGCAGTTTGACCAGTAATTATTGCGGGAGTATTCAACATTACTTCACGCCTGGCATCGAAATAGCTAATACGTTTGGTCACTTTTACTTTTTGAATTGCTACTTCTTGCTTATACATCATGCAGTTTCTAAAATTTGCCGGGTGGTTTTCTCCACAGTTAACACAAACTACCGGAGATTCGCAAGGAACGCCTTGATGTATTGCCTTTCCGCATACGCAAATTTGCTCTTTACAACAATTCATCGCTGCGTGGCCAAATTTCTGGCACCTAAAGCAGCGCAGAGGAGCTGGTATATAGGGGCGGACTGGAAGCGAGTAAAACGCTATCTTAACCCGCTCCGGAAGAACAGTTCCCGTGAATGTTAAAATATATGAAGAGGTATTTACTACCTCGCCCTGTCTCTTGTAGGTCAGTCGTCTTATGTCTACAACATGTCTCGACTTTAATGGTTCCTCCTTGATTTCTTCTACGCTACAATTATCTAAATCTTTACAGGTTATTACCCATTTTACGAAGTTGAGAGTTTTATGTGGAACTACTTTAATTTTCAAATTTTCGAGGGAAGTCAAATCTAACAATCTTTTTGTTTGTTCTTTACTAGAACTTTCAACTAATAAACCCTCATTTATCTTCTTCACACTCTTGACGTCACCTACTTGTCTTTTCAGACTGCGGCAAATTAAAAACGGACTAACTTTGCTGAACGAACCTTCTTCTCTTGTAATCAACAAAAAATTGATCTTCGAATAACTTATAGGAAATTTCTTTACACTACTAATTTCCGTTTCATTATCTGTTTTACCTAACGATTCACTTAGTTTTTTTCTCTTCCCTGGTGATTGAATACCAGGAGCAATTACTTCATTTGGATGAAGAGGAAAATGAGGGGAGAGGAGGGATATTCTCTCTTCCTCTAGGAAATTTTGGGAGGAGCAGGAAAAGGTAAAGGGTATAGGAGTGGAGTCGGGAAGCTCCGTTTGCGACAGGGGCACTTTTGTAGCATTATTGTCTGTACTGTCATTTATATTTATTTTAATCAAATTGTTTAAGAAGTGTGTAAGTGTAGAGTATGTGCGTTTCATTCCTTTTATGTTTGGCAGCAACAGCCAAAGGATTCCAAAGAACCCGACTCTGGTGGCTTCGACGGAGCCCCCCGCATTATACCGCAAGGTTCCAGGCGCCACCTGGCATTACGGCATAAGCGAGATTTTCGCAAGTTGATAGGGCAGCCTGGTCATGTTGGCTAGACCGACCCGGGCCCCTGTACTACCTTGCAGCCTGGGAGTGCACACCCCGGAACCCAGTTTTATTCGCTGTACCCTCCAGCAGGCGAGCCCAAGGATCTCAGACTGCTGCTAGTTCCCCACGTTGTCAAACAAGGAATGAGTGTGCGTGTTGGTGAGCTGCCCGTATGCAGTGTACGTGTGTGTAGTGTAGGTGTGTTTGGATATAATTTAGAAAAACTGTGTATATGGTTGTGTGTACGGGCAGGTATGTGTGTTGGAACGAGATGTACTGAGCTGGTTCCCGTGGGGGCGATACTCCCCAATGGCTGCCCGCTTTTAGACTCCCTGCGGGTTATTATCTTATCATTAGTAGATAGTTTTTTTAGAAATATGATCCGTTGGTATGTAAGGGATGCGTCATGCAAAAACTTTTATTAAATATGCATTTATTTGTGTTGATATTAACAGATGTTACCTTCTGTGAATTCTTAATATCTTGTTAGATTTGATGGATTTTGTTGAAATGACTAATTAAGCTTTTAATAACAAAAAACCCGGTCACTGTTTAGTGTTTAGTCTATCTTACTGCCACATTTATGTATTTATTACTATAATAACAGTTTAAATAGTAAACATCTTTTTGCTGGAATAAACTAAATAATTCTAATTGTTATGCTGATCATTCGATCAGCATATTTATTAAGCTTAAGCTTTTATTTCAAAATTGCAACTGTCGGAATATTTAGTTGTTAGGACTCGTATATCTAACAAAATATCTTCTGAATGAATTAATTATTACGTCATTTGCGCTGCTTTAATCGCCAGAAATTATCGTTAAATTACCATTAACGTAATATTGTTGTATGTACAATGAAATATTTTGTACTTTTTTAGTAGTTTAATTGCAGCTATGCAAATGAATAATTCGGGAGTAAGGACATGGCCTGTTTTTGAGTACTTCGTTTTATAGCAATTCTAACTGTTAATTGATTTTATTACACTACCCATTTACTTATTTCTAACGATGTCTTGAGATTAAATACAATTCAAATTCGTTGACGATTTTTAACCTTTAATAATACAGAAATCCACCTACTATTAGTTGTAATAAGAATTAAAAAAAACCCGGTCACTGTTTAGTGTTTATTCTATCTTTTATACTCACATTTATATATTTATTACTTCAAATAGTAAACATCTTTTTGCTTGGAATAAACTAAATAGAATGATCAGCATAATATTTATTAAGCTTCACCAGGACCGTCTTCAGTTTGCTTAGTTTTCCGGGTGCCCAAAAATCTTTAATGAAAATTTATTTTTAAGATAGTGCGGAATTTTATACATTTTTGCTTTCTTGCTTTATTCATATATTGCCCATTAAGCCAAAACCCATTATATATAAGACACCCTGTATAAGTAGCAACAATTCCGCTAAATAACCGTTTATGTGATTGTACATAGCGACTACCGCTAAAGCTCAAAAGCGTACGTTATTAGTTATTTATCTTATTAGTGGGAGAAAGGCATTATTAACATACGAATGCGTTTAGTTGTACAACGAGGGCGCTACCCGAATCGGTAATAAGAGCATGAGTATGTAAGTGAGCCTTATCACACGTGTTAAGATACAAATTTATACCCATAATTGAAGAAAAGCGTATTATTTAAAAAGTTGAAACAGTTGTTTGATGTACATCATGAAACTTTTGGCTTAAAATCAGAGCAACATAGAATTCGAACACATAGCAACCAGGCAATTGTGATCCTGATTTCATTATCTCACTCAGTTTGATAATAAACTTCATTATCTAACTCAAATGCACGACATAATGAGTTCTTATCCAAGCAGACGTAGATAGCAGTTATTGATGTACCAAGTCAGTAAAGTGATTCACTCGCTGGCTTCGCCCGCTCGTCTCATAATCTCAGACTCGTTCGATAAAGACATTTTACTGACGTGGTGCATACAAAATTTTATCACCTACCATATTTGCGGCAGGTAAAATGGTTAATTTGTACAGTAAAATAAAGTGTTTGTTTACTTCTACAAATCGTTATGGTAATGCATGACTTTATTGATGGTTGGCGATAATAGTATGTTAAAAAACGAGTTTCATAAGGCAAGATTTATTGCACGAGTCCAAATTTAGAAAACGAGCCGCTTGCGGCGAGTTTTCTAAAGGACGATTGCAATACTGACTAATGAAACGAGTTTTTATGCTATTTTTTCTATTTTGCGTCTTTTAGTCCCTTCTCAAATAAAAAAACCGCAATTTCAAAATTTAGGGATTTTTGTGGTAGTTGACAACACTGATGTGACATTTGAAAATTCATTGATTGACACAGAAAATTGAGTGAAGTTTTTGTCAATTTTGTCAACTCTGTTTTTTCAATTTTCTTTTCAATCCTACCAACTTTGAAAGAGTTGGGCTATTAAAGCGCTATTAATGCACTGTTTTGGGTGCTTTAACAGCTTTATTATAGACGCAAAATAGAAAAAAAATTTAACGGCGACATTTTATTTATCAACAATACAATAGTTTATTTTATCTATATATTATAACATTGTCACTATGACAATCACAACCTCGATTCTCAAGAACATGAATTTTGCAACAAATGTACATTTATATTAATCACATTCTAGTTTCTTTTTTAATTGTTTAATATAAATGGTATCCCAAAAAAATTTAGTATGTTATGCGTCCTCTAACAATCTTTAAGGGCTTTAAGAAAAACACGCAGAATGGATTGCATGCCGGTTAGAATGAAATGGAGAGATGTACCAAACTTTTCGATATGTTTTTTTAATCTACAACCTACGTTTATTAGGTATGACTATATCTTGTACATCTATGCTATTTTGTAATTAGTTTTTTCAAAATGTTATTTTAATTTAAATTTTTCAAAAATTTGTTATTTATATTTTTCTCGTTTTTACGTTGTTTTATTTTTCTGTCTTGGAAGGGGGAAGCTGCCCCCTTGCCCCCCTGGATATGCTGATTGTAAATTAAGCTGTGGTTTAAAACCACCAGTTCATTTTACACAAATCTTAAACTTAAAAATGTAATTCTATATAGGTTGGAAACAAAACACAGACCCCTTCCCTTTCAACATAAATATTTCTAGTACTGACCAGGAGCTTGCAATATATTTAGTAATTGTTTCCAATCTGTATTCAAAATATATCTAATATCTAGGATTCCGATAGCTTTAGGTCAATAGACGAATTTCAAAAATACATCCCTGTCGAACAATTCAAACAGTTCTGTAATTAATTAATCAAACATTTATCTGTTTAGTTTGTATTGAACTGTTGTACACATGAGCTGGTAGCACGATACATCTGATTACGATACACCTGTAATAAGAAAATTATATTATTAATAAAATAAATATATTTCATAAAAGTATGACAAATCTTATAAATTCCCATCGAATGATCAGATATTTCTGAAATTATTAGAAGGGTGACTGCTAACAAATAGTTTCTTATTACCAGCTCATTCGGTATTAGTAAGTAAATCGTAACTGTAAACTTATAGTGACTGCATTTCTATCGTAATAAAACTCATGAAATTCAATTTTTGGAACATTACCTTCACAAACAGCCATACATTCGTCAGGCGATTCAAAGTTGTTGGCATTTCCAAGGCAACCAGCATAATAGAATATCTCGCATGCTCTAGCATCTGGATTGTAGCGAAAACGCCTCATATAGCCTTTGCAGCGTCCAGTATCTGGTGGCAATCTACAAATTACTGATGGATCCTGCAAAGCTATGTTAAAAATCACAGTTACATAGTTTTGTGTTTAATAATAATAATAATAGCATTAATTAAATGCTGCTTACCATCAGTGTTAGCTGGAAAGCTTTCCGTTAATAAAGCACAAAAGAAAACTATCGAGAATATGGTGAAAAAACTCACAGCAAACATTTTTGATAATCTCAATAATTACAATGCATTCTTAAATTCTTTGTACTCGATTGGAATCACTCAAACTGACTTCTTAATAATGCGTTATGTGAATGATAGTAGAATTACGAATCGCGGCTGTATATATTTACTAAATTGAGTAGGTATCACGTCATGGTGCGTACTAAACTTTTTGTGTAACAAATTATACTCGAATGTAGTAGGTGTACATTTACTTATTGAAAATTAGTGTGTTAAAACGTAAATTTACCTTGTATATAAAAAGTTAATTAATCCTGCGTACTTGGTAAAGAAAGGTTTTCCAAATATCCAAAGCAACCTTTAAAGAACGCTACACTTCTCTTAATGAACTAGCAAAAGGAAAATGTTGTTAGGAAAATAAAATGAAAGCTAGTTAATAATATAAAGTTATTTCAATACGTTGACCTTAACTAGTGTTTAACTGTACAGAACATAATGAATGATGTACTACAACACCACATGTGACAATTGATAGCAATTGTCTCTATTAAATTCAATTGAACTATATTTAACATTGTACTGGAATTTAATAATGAAATACTATTCAACATTGTTGAGGTCACGATCTATAAGTATGTAAAGTTTTGTAGTGTAGTGATTTACTACATTCTTTATACTCGTAAATCTAGAAGGTACAAAACATCAAAGTGTTTTGTGTGCCATAACTACAGCTAAACAGAAATAATAAACAGATCTAAAAGTCTACAATTTGGAATATCTTATCTTATAAACAACAATTTTACTACGACTAAAAATAACGGAAGGTTAAATAACATTACTTAGAAAAAATGCGAAAATAATAATTGCATTCACACAGGTGTTGTTACCCACAAAATGGGGACTGCTTATTGGGAAACAGTAGTAACCATTAACCGCAGTTAAATCTGTCGGCTGCCAGCTAACTAGGATGAAGTCGTGGGTCTCACTAAAGGTCTTCTGTAGTGGGCGTGAAGAATTGTCTAAAATAGTTCTAGCATTTGCCGACAAAATCTGAAAAGAACAACACATTTGCGACTACTACCAATGTGGTCGACTTTTCCCAATATTGGCTCCTCGATAGCTGAAAATTAAACCCCAAATACCACACATATAAATAATAAGTATTCAAGTGAGATATACAGTGCTTTATTATCATTTAAAACGAATTAGCAAATCAGGTAAATCAATCAGGTGTGATATTTTCAATCAAGGTGAAATAGCCTTTGCAAACATTAAAAGTAGGTTATTGATTTTTATATACAAATTTGAACGGAGGGAGAATTTGGCCACTATTTACTTTAAATCAATATAATAATAATCATTATGGATAAATAAATATAACTGGCACGGTAAATTAACGCGAATACCTGTGATGTAGATTGCGCAATCATTAATCGTCAGATTAATCGTTGCTTAACGTATACGGAGCAAAGGTTATACGTATACACACTCGCAAATACTCCTAACAAGGTAAACTGATAATATAATAGAGGTATATGCAAAAGTGCTACATGCACACTGGGGAAAACCATTTAACACATAAAATTATAATATACAAATATACAGTAATGCTTTATATAAAATAAGGGTTGTCAAACGTTATTGTTGTTGTAAATAGTCGCTACAATATAACTGACTCGCGATACAGGTGAGTGTTCTTCGAACTGAAGAGCCACCAACCAGGTCGAACGAAGCGTGATCCAATGAGACAACAGCAACCAAGTAACTGTACGTCAGCAAGCTCAGCGTAGTGATGTTTTAACAACCCAAATATACAACAAAGTGTATGAAGTTGAGGTAAAATAAAAGAATTATATAAAATAGAAAGAAAAAGGTCTGTAACAAATAAAACCAATTACCAGAATGCACCAAGCAAGCATTGAGTAAATTCTTTAGATAAAAGGTGACCGTCCGAAAGACCGCTCCCAAATGCGGCTAACGTCGATTATAGATCTAATCGAGAACGTGCTCCTAATCTTCAAAAAAGAACTAACGGTAATTCCCTTACGGTACCAATAAATAAATTGGAAATCATTACCAAAAATTAATCATAGATCTGACACAACATAAAGGGAAAATTAGTTTAACGGTGATGCCACTGAAATATTCTTTTCAAAGAATTTTCTTCACACGAACAATCAAAACGAAGTGACAAAATCTCTTACCAACAACAAGAAGTTAGTTCCAAACTAAAATGGCAACTAAATGGAGAGGGAATGCGAAAATCTCTAAATGCTATACAAAATAACACAAAAGCATAGCTATACAGGGTGCTACGAAATTAGCACGTAACAGTGTTTACTAGAAAATCTTCGAGATTACATAGGAATGCTTACTAAAATATTGGAATATTTCTCAAACAAAAATAATCAGTAAATTAGTAATCTCTTCCGACAAGGCATACTTGCTAATTTTTTTCTCGCATCTTATCATGCACAAAAATATGCAGAATTGTTGACGTCTGTTTGCATGATCAAATATGTCAGATTACGACCAGAAAATAAAATCCTTAGTAAAATCTTCGTAAATTTTTATTTTAGTCATTGTTATGTATTTCTAAACGAATTTAAGTTAATGAAAACAAAATTATAATTTGCAGAAAAACAATGAAACAATTCTAATTGTTGTCGTCCCTTGACTCAATTGTAATTGAGTCCAAACTTAGAAAACGAGCTCGTTTTCTAAGTTTGGACTCGTGCTATAAACCTTGCCTTATGAAACTCGTTCTTTAAATTGTAGGTGCAATTATCTATCGAAAATCTTCAGAGATAAATCTTCCTAGAATCACTCGATATAATTTGATCAATCTGAAATGGTTCGTAATCATATTTGTGCCAACCATTACGTGCTATAATCATATTCTAATTTTAACAGCCAAAGCGAAAAATTATTAGATACACAAAGAAATTCATAACATACAGATTGTATAATAGCTATTTATGCAACAAATACATAACGTAGTACTTTATAGGCAAGCTCAGTTTATGGCCGAGCGAGCGAAGCGAGCAAGGCCTGTAAAAAGGGCGAGTCTATAAAGTCCGATTATGTAAGAGTTGCATACAAAGCTTTATGTTCGATTCCTAAAATTGGCTAATTATCAAAAAAGATCAGTTTATAAATTTGACATCTATTCTTGACAGAAGAAAACTTGACATGTAATAGACAGTTGCCATACTTTACTACTATATACTTTATTTTACTACTACCACTTTATTTTACGAGTGCGATAATAAGCCAGTTTACTGTCGCAAAACAATACAATAAACAGTAGTTTATACTGCAATCGGACATAAACTTATTTATTTTCTTTTTTAGTTACACATACAAATATAAAAATAGATTATTATAGATAATTAAAAATAAAAAACAGAAAAAAGAATGGTTTCATGGTTTATCCTTACTGTATTAAAGCTTGGAAAAACCATAAATTTATCATCATTCATTTATTTTACATTAGTGGTTTTGACGTACTTTATATAATAATTTTATGTGACTCAAAAAAGCTATTATTCCAACAGCTATTAGTGACCAACCTGTTTCAGTATGCACTGCCACTAATTCTATGACCAAAAATAAAAACTATTTTCTATTGAAAATATTTCCTTATAAAGCATACTAATGCAATAGTAAGTAGTATGACATTTATTTTTGCTTGACGTATTTGACAGACCATTCAATTCAGTCTGTACCGTTTTCAAACCTTTTTGTAGAAAAGCCGTTACTGTAAGATAAAACGTTGTGTATCACACGTTCACACGTAAGTAAAATGCCATTATGCGCTCGTGAGAATTGCCGCACTGGAACTTGAGTTCTCGTGCATTAAGCATCTCACTAGCTGTGATGAGTTGAGAATAACTATGAGAAAAAATAACATGCAAAGAAAACTTCAAAGAAAATTGCATTAAAGAACGTTTTAAAATTATTAAACACAATAGTAATTATAGCAATACAAGCAACATTTAGTGAATAAGTCTTGAAGAATTGATTGTTAAAACAATTTTATTACAGTTAATTAATTACCTATGTATTTGGTGATTGTTTCATTGTTCGATTTGATTGCAAAAGCAATAGCATAGTGATTAACAATAAATACTTTTTAAATCCAAGAAGAAGTTTGCTGTTTTATATCATTATTTATTATTCAATCAACTTTATTATATTTGATAATAATACTATGGCTATTGTGAGACATTGTTAAAAATTAGTTCGTTAAATACTAATTTTAAGTTAACTAACACACTAATGGCCGGTTTCGCATAGGTTGATTAAACTCTAATTAACTTAATTGTGATTAAAATTGAAATCGAGAAATATAATTGCATAAAATTCAAGGTCTGTTAAATCTCAGCCAATGAAATTTCTGAATTTCGAGTTTAATGACGGTTAAGTTAATCAGACCTTAATCAAGCTTTGTGAAACCGGTAACAAATTCCTTAATGGAATTGATATTATTTAAAATATATATACGATAAACACATTTAAACATTCTATTACTTTTACAAGGTTTTCTTTTACAATATGATATGTTCTATCTTAACTAGTTTGTGCAAAAGTTCTTATTTTAAATAGCTGTGATTTAAAACTTACGATCAGATCATTTTACACAAATCTTAAACTTAAAAATGTAATCCTATATACTAACTTAGGTTGGAAACAACACACATATGCCTTCCATTTGAACATAAATATTTCTAGTACTTACCAGTAGCTTGCAATGGATTTAGTAAGTGTTTCCAATCTTTATACAAAATATATGTAATATCTAGGATTCCGATTGCTTTAAGTCAATAAACGAATTTCTAAAATACCCCCTATCGAACAACTGAAACAGTTTTAGCTGTAATTAATTAATCAAGCATTTATCTGTTTAATTTGCATTGTAGTCAACTGTTGTACAGATGAGCTTGGAGCACGATACATCTTCTGATTACTATACACCTGTAACAAGAAAATTACTTTATTAATAAAATAAAAGAAATATATTTCATAAAAGTATGACAAATCTTATAAATTTCCATTGTGTGTCTAAGATTGGATATTTCTGAAATTATCAGAAGACAGACTGCTTACAAATAGTTGTAAGCATCTTGTAACTCATCAAATTCAATTTTTGAACCTTACCTTCACAAACAGTAATACATTCGCCATACGAATCAAAGTTGTTAGCATTTCCACCACAACCACCATAAACGAATTCCTGGCATGTTGTAGCATCTGGATTGTAGTAAAAGCGGCGTATATGTCCTCTGCAGACACCTGTCTCTGATGGTAATCTACATATTACTGATGGATTCTGCAAACCTAAGTTAAAAACCACAAAGAATTTTGTGTTTTATAATAATAATAATAAAAAAATTAATTAACTGCTGCTTACCATCGTTATTAGTTGGAAAGCTTTCCGTTAATAAAGCACAAAAGAAAACTGTCGAGAGTATGGTGAAAAAACTTACAGCAAACATTTTTGATAAGGTCAATAATTACAATGCCATCTCAAATTCTTTGTACTCAAATGAAAGCACTCAAACTGACTTCTTAATAATGCGTTATGTGAATGATGCTAGAATTACGAATCTCGGTTGTATATAGTTACTAAATTGAGTAGGTATCATGTCATGGTGCGTACTAAAGTTTTTGTATAGCTCATTGTACTCGGATGTAGTAGGTGTAATCTATTTACGTAAATTTACCTTGCATTTAAAAAGTTAATTAATCCTGCGTACTTGGTAAAGGAAGATTTTCCAGATATCCAAAGTAATCTTTAAAGATCGTTACACTTTTCCTAATGATCTGGCAACAGGAAAAATGTTGCTAGGACAATGGTAATTTAACCATCGACATGAAATTATGTGTTCAACACGGAAAACTAGACTTACTTTTCAAAGGCTCTTGTTGGTTTGCCTGTAAAATGTCAATTACGTCAGTGAATCAATCGGGCACTAAACTAAACTATTTTATCCTAGTACTAATAATTAGTGATGGGATCGCGATACTACCCGAGAGTCGCGACACTTGAGAATCGAAACAATTTTCCGTGTGAAGTGTCGACTCTTTATGATACTTTAACGACACTTCGCATTTACATCATGCACGCGCTAGTGTAAATGTAATCCAATAGAAACGAGAAGCAGTCAAGATTCATAGCTACATAAATCATAAACAAACTATGAATTAAAAAACAATTATATGAGTAAATTCTGTTATGGTTATATATTTATGCATTAAGTACATTAAAAGACATTAAATTATTTATAGGCCAGTAAAATAAGACCCGTTTTGGACCGTTGGTGGAAATAAATGTTGGAAAGCGGGAGATGGTTTCGATCGCTTCGTTTGAGGTCAAATAAAAGTAGCCTAGGTTTGCACGGTCCCTCGACGCGAGCTTACCAGAGGGCATCAAAAAAACCACGAAATCTTCAGACCTTTTTTAGTTTTTCGCTTATAACTCCAAAGCGGTGCTTTCCAACGAAAACTTTGCTATTACAAGAATTAAAGACCATTAAATTCTGCGTTGGATGAGTATCCAACACTTTAAATTCGGTCCAGTGGTATGGTCTAAATCGACGGCCGAGAAACGACAATATTACAAATTTTCGATTTTTCGTCATACCGGACGCCCAGAGGCTTTCCGTATAAAAAAAACCCGTTGGACTCATTCTGATTGTTAATATAAGTCGAGAAATACCTACGCTTTGATATTATAGAGGTTGCCGGATTAACTTATTGGCCATTTTTTTGTCATCCCCCATCATAGCAATTAGAATCAATTCATATGAAGTAGTGCAGTATTGGTCACTTGATCACTTCGAAAAAAGATAATTTTTTGTGTGTTATCACCCCTAAGCATTGGTAGATCAAAACCACTGTCATTTTATTTTTATTCCATTTAATTGAAATATGGCAGCCAAATTTGTTTCGTGGTGCACGACGTTGCTTGCAGTTTTTGGATGTAAACGTAACTCTTGATATCTGAAGAACGGTTGATCCTAGAGACCTGCGGTAAAAAGGATTGTATTGCTCACATGTCGGACTACATTTTTTAATCATAAACATAATATTGATATGACGCATCATAACGAGAAATTCAAAGCCCGTAAATACCAAAATAGTAAAATTTCAGATTTAAAATATTTTATACATAAACTACCTCTAACCGTGTACGTTTAAATAGAAAATCTTTCCTAAGACTTTATTTTTATCTGGATATATAAAATATGCCCCCATAAAAGCGGGAATTTTTGTAAAAACTTTAATTTTCTGGATTAAATTACACCCATAAGTAAGAGTCCTACAAAAATTATGTTTAGATTTAAAAATGTAGTACGACATGTGAGCAATACAATCATTTTTACCGCAGGTCTCTAGGATCAACCGTTCTTGAGATATCAAGAGTTACGTTTGCAAGCAACGTCGTGCACCACGAAACAAATATGGCTGCCATATTTCAATGAAATGGAATAAAAATAAAATGACAGTGGTTTTGATCTACCAATACTTAGGGGTGATAACACACAAAAAATTATCTTTTTTCGAAATGATCGAGCGACCAGTACTGCACTACTTCATATGGATTGATCCTAATTGCTATGATGGGGAATGATGGAAAAATGGCCATTAATCTAATCCGGCAACCTCTATAATATCAAAGCTTAGATATTTCTCGACTTATATTAACAATTAGAATGAGTCCAACGGGTTTTTTTTATACGGAAAGCCTCTGGGTGTCCGGTCTGACGGAAAATCGAAAATTTGTAAAATTGTCGTTTCTCGACCGTCGATTTCGACCATACCACTGGACCGATTTTAAAGTGTTGGATACTCATCCGACGCAGAATGTAATGCTCTTTAATTCTTGTAATAGTGAAGTTTTCGTTGGAAAGCACCGCTTCGAAGTTATAAGCGAAAAACTAAAAAAGGTCTGAAGATTTCGTGGTTCTTTTGATGCCCTCAGGTAAGCTCGCGTCAAGGGACCGTGCAAACCTAGGATACTTATATTTGACCTCAAACGAAGCGATCGAAACGATCTCCCGCTTTCCAACATTTATTTCCACCAATGGATTCTATTTTACTGGCCTATTATACACCGTGTTCGTTCTAACATTTGCTATAGGAAATTAGTATGGGAAATCTGAAATATGCCAAATAGTTCGTTCTCGATTAAAAGTCGGTGAAATTAATAGTTGCAATCGATAGATAAGATATTCTAACGTACTGTCCAAAAATATTACCCTTAATAACAATCCCAATTCTTCAAAAATTATAAATTCATGAATTATTTGCAAAACATTAATTTAAAAGCCGAAACCTGAAAAGTTGACGTGAAGTCTCCGTGGTTCAATGCCAACGGTGGCTTGCTAAACTGCACGGGCTGGTGGAATGCAATATCGAACCCCGTTACAAGCATAACTTTTTTTTAAATTTTATTTGTCATTATTCTTAAATTAATAACAATTTAAATAATTTGTTATTATTCTTTTATTCGAAAAACGTACAAAAAATAATACATTACAAATAAAAAATAATGGTACCCAATTAATAAGACATGAATTCAAGAATTCTCATTACGTATTTATTTCAAATTAAAATAAATAAAATGTAAAATAAGTACTTGTCAATACTGAAACTTTAAATTTATTTAAATCTTCAGGATTTTGAGTGTTAATTAACTAATATTGTAAAATTTGGTTTTTGTAGTATGCAGTATGAAAAAGCATCGTCAGTTTTCATTTCTAATTTATTATTTCTAGTACGTTTTTCGAATAAAAGAATAATAACAAATTATTTAAATTGTTATGAAATTAAAGATTAATGACAAATAAAATTTAAAAAGAAGTTATGGTTGTAACGGGGTTCGATCTTGCATTCCACCAGCCCGTGCAGTTTAGCAAGCCACCGTTGGCATTGAACCACGGAGGCTTCACGTCAACTTTTCAGGTTTCGGCTTTTAAATTAATGTTTTGCAAATAATTCATGAATTTATAATTTTAACTAAAAAAATCTACAACAAAATAGTTTTAGATGTACGTCTTATTCAATGATTGTTGGCCAGTTCAACAAATCTGCCTTTAATTTCTTTGTAAGAATGATCAAGCAACTTCGAATTACACTCTAATAAGAGCGATACTGTTCAACACGAAGTGTCGCGACACTTCAAGTGTCACGACCACGAACAGTATCACGACACTCGACACCCAAGTTCCCATCACTATTAAAAGCATAAACGATGCATTATCTGGCCAAGACATTTTAAACGAGCTAAAACATTATTCGCTTGTAGAATTAAACAATTTTAAGTATGCCCCAATTACGTCTTGCGATGTGGAACGGAGTTTCTCAAAATATAAATCAATATTTAGGGATAATAGGCATATGTTTACTTTTGCAAATTTAAAAATGTACGTCATTGTGAACTGTAACGCTCTATGTTTAGAAAATATAATTAATTAAATTATTGCATAGGATGTCTAATTAAAATAATTTCTGTAAATAAAATATAAATAATGCTAAACAGCTGTTTTTTTAATAATGAAAGTGCATATATTTATTAAAAATTTCTAATAAACGCATATTTCATGATTTTTAAGTGCATATTTAAGTGCATATTTCACGTTTTTATAGTGCATTTCAGAATTTTTAAGTGCATTCAAATCCTATACCTAATTATACTAATACAAAAGAAAAAATCCACAATATAATATTTTTATATGTACGTCTCATTCAATGATTCTTGGCCAGTTCAACAAATCTGCCTTTAATTTCTTTGTAAGAATGATCAAGCAACTTCGAATTACACTAATAAGTAATAGCGATACTGTTCGACATTAAGTGTCGTGACACTTCAAGTGTCACGACCACGAATAGTATCACAACACTCGACACCCAAGTTCCCATCACTAGTAATAATTCTAAATGTTTAAATAATGTAAGTTGACAATAGTGTACAAGCATTCACCTAGATTACAATAAATTAAGTTTATTACACTAATCTAGTCATGGTTTCAATAAGGTTTTTACCGTTGAAAACGACCAAAAGTTGAAGTTAACATTTATTTTTGCATCTCCCAGGAGAACGGCTGTAATTCGAAAACTATACTTTTTTGAACTTTGTGCCCGTTGATACTTTTGATCTATACACTAGGAAATATAATTTACCAAAGTTTGAAGCATTTTGGACGAGGTTCATTTCCCATAAGGATTCTGCGGGGTCCTCTGCAATGTAGGAATTTAACTTGTTGACAAAAGCCAATAAGCTAGTACGATAACGTTTTTAAGACATCCTGTATTTCTGTATTTTCCTACTTTAAAATGCTGTTTCTTAGGTTACAAATTTCAAACGTATGTCTCTATAACTCTTATTTCAACATACCTATTTGAAAAAAAGATGGCTGCATTGTTTACGTAAACATACTACAGGTATCATCGCAACAAAAGAAAGAACATGTATTTGTAGTAATAGCTAAAATCTCTTATCAACAACAGGAAGTTAGTTCCAAACTAAAATGGCAACTCAACGGAGAGAGAATGCGAAAATCTCTAAACGCTGTGCATACTAACACAAAAGCATAGCTATACAAGGTGCTACGAAATTAGCACGTAACAGTGCTTAGTAGAAAATCTTCAAGATTACGTAGGAATTCCTACTAAAATATTGGAATATTTCTCAAACAAAAATAATTAGTAAATCAGTAATTCCTTCTGACAAGGCATACTTGCTTATTTAATTTTTTTTCTCGTATCCTATCATGTACAAAAATATGCAGAATTGTTCACGTCTGTTTGCGTGATCAAATATGTCAGATTACGACCAGAAAATAAAATCCTTAGTAAAATCTTCGTAAATTTTTGTTTTAGTCATTGTTATGTATTTCTAAACGAATTTAAGTTAATGAAAACAAAATTATAATTTGCAGAAAAACATTGAAACAATTCTAATTGTTGTCGTCCCTTGACTCAATTGTAATTGAGTCCAAACTTAGAAAACGAGCCCGTTTTCTAAGTTTGTACTCGTGCAATAAACTTTGAAATAATCAATCGAAAATCTTAAGAGATAAATCTTCCTATAATTACTCGATATGATTTGAACAATCTGAGATGGTTCGTAATCATATTAGTGCCAACTATTAATTGCTATAATCATATTCTAATTTTAACCGCTAAAGGAAAAATTATTAGATACGCAAAGAAAGTCATAACATACAGAGTGTATAAACGTATTTATTTTCTTTTTTAGTTACACATACAAATATAAAAATAGATTATTATAGATAATTAAAAATAAGAAACAGAAAAAAGAATGGCTTCATGGTTTATCCTTACTGTATTAAAGCTTGGAAAAACCATAAATTTATCATGATTCATTTATTTTACAATAGTGGTTTTGACGTACTTTATTATATAATCATTTTCTGTGACTCAAATAAGGCTATTATTCTAACAGCTATTAGTGACCAATCTGTTTTATTATGCACTGCCAGTAATTCTATGACCAAAAATAAAAACAATTTTCTATAGCATACCAATGCAACAGTAAGTAATATGACATTTATTTTTGCTTGGCGTATTTGACAGACCTACAGAATCTCCATTCAATTCAGTCTGTACCGTTTTCAAACCTTTTTGTAGAAAAGCCGCTACTGTAAGATAAAACGTTGTGTATTACACGTCCACACGTAAGTAAAATGCCATTATGCGCTCGTGAGAATTGCCGCACTCGAACTTGAGTTCTCATGCATTAAGCATCTCACTAGCTGTAATGAGTTGAGAATGACTATGAGAAAAAATAACATGCAAAGAAAACTTCAAAGAAAATTGCATTAAGAACGTTTTAAAATTATTAAACACAATAGTAATGATAGAAATACAAGCAACATTTAGTGAATAAGTCTTGAAGAATTGATTGTTAAAACAATTTTATTACAGTTAATTAATTGCTTGCATTTGGTGATTGTTTCATTGTTCAATTATATTGCAAAAGCAATAGCATAGCGATTAACAATAAATAATTTTTAAATCCACTAATTTATTATTTATTATTCAATCAACTTTATTATATTTGATAATAATACTATGGCTATTGTGAGATATTGTTAAAAATTAGTTCGTTAAATACTAATTTTAAGTTAACTAACATGCTAATGGCCGGTTTCGCATAGCTTGATTAAACTCTAATTAACTTAATTGTGATTAAAATTGAAATCGAGAAATATAACGATGTGTTAATTGGATAAGATTCAAGGTCTGTTAAATCTCAGCCAATGAAATTTCTGAATTTCAAATTTAATGACGGTTAAGTTAATCAGAACTTAATCAAGCTTTGTGAAACCGATAATAAATTCCTTAATGGAATTGATATTATTTAAAATATATATACCATAAGCACATTTAAACATTCTATTACTTTTACCAGGTTTTCTTTTACAATATATGTTAATATGTTCTATCTTAACTAGTTCGTGCAAACGTTCTTGTTTTAAAAAGCTGTGATTTAAAACTTACGATCAGTTCATTTTACACAATTCTTAAACTTAAAAATGTAATCCTATATACTAACTTAGGTTGGAAACAACACACACATGCCTTCCATTTCAACATAAATATTTCTAGTACTTACCAGTAAGTAGCTTGCAATGGATGTAGTAAGTGTTTCCAATCTGTATACAAAATATATCTAATATCTAGGATTCCGATTGCTTTAAGTCAATAAACGAATTTTTAAAATACCCCCTATCGAACAACTGAAACAGTTTTAGCTGTAATTAATTAATCAAGCATTTATCCGTTTAATTTGCATTGTAGTCAACTGTTGTACACATGAGCTGGAAGCACGACGCATCTTCTGATTACGATACACCTGTAACAAGAAAATTACATTATTAATAAAATAAAAGAAATATATTTCGTAAAAGTATGACAAATCTTATAAATTCCCATTGCGTGTCTAAGATCGTATATTTCTGAAATTATCAGAAGACAGACTGCTTACAAGTAGTTGTAAGCATCTTGTAACTCATCAAATTCAATTTTTGGAACCTTACCTCCACAAACAGTAATACATTCGCCATACGAATTAAAGTTGTTAGCATTTCCCCCACAACCACCATAAACGAATTCCTGGCATGTACTAGCATCTGGATTGTAGTAAAAGCGGCGCATATGGGCTTTGCAGACACCTGTCTCTGGTGGTAATCTACATATTACTGATGGATTCTGCAAACCTAAGTTAAAAACCACAACTAATTTTATGTTTGATAATAATAATAACAAAAACATTAATTAACTGCTGCTTACCATGATTGTTAGCTGGAAAGCTTTCCGTTAATAAAGCACAAAAGAAAACTGTCGAGAGTATGGTAAAAAAACTTACAGCAAACATTCTTGATAAGCTCAATAATTACAATGCCATCTCAAATTCTTTGTACTCAAATGAAAGCACTCAAACTGACTTCTTAATAATGCGTTATGTGAATGATGCTAGAATTACGAATCTCGGTTGTATATATTTACTAAATTGAGTAGGTATCATGTCATGGTGCGTACTAAAGTTTTTCTATAGCTCATTGTACTGGGATGTAGTAGGTGTAATCTATTTACGTAAATTTACCTTGTATATAAAGAGTTAATTAATCCTGCGTACTTGGTAAACGAAGGTTTTCCAAATATCCAAAGTAATCTTTAAAGATCGTCACACTTTTCCTAATGACCTGGCAACAGGAAAAATGTTGCTAGGACAATAAATGAATGATAATTAATAATGGTAATTTAACCGTCGACATAAAATTATGTGTTCAACACGGAAAACTAGACTTACTTTTCACAGGCTCTTGTTGGTTTGCCTGTGAAATGCCAATTACGTCAGTGAATCAGACACTAAACTATAATAGTAGAGTTCGCAAACTTAAAAAACGCTTCTAGAAATTAAGTCCGTGGTACATTGAAAGGTAAAAAGGTATCGAGTACGTTATCGGATGCTATTTAGGGTGTATATCAATCCCCTAAATTCGTCTGGCGATATCGATGTCCAACACCCCCCCCCCGGGGGGGGGACTGGAAAAACAGCAGATCTATAGTGTATTCAAATTCAAGATAGAGTAAAATATGCAACCCAAATAACAGATTTCTTTAGTAACTGGATAAATAAAATTAAATAAAATTGAAGTGAAATCAAAGAGGCATTTGCTTCTTATGTTTTATGTTTGACATTTAGTTATTAAATCATAAAATCTGACAAGATAGAAATTCTGCATTTCTTAGTTTTTATTAGGTATTAGTAGTCATTATTCTGTTTTAAAATATGTTCAGTTATTTATATTATGTTCAATAAAACTTTCGTTACTGTTCTTCGATTCTAAATCATGGTTTATTGTAAAATCTTTGCAACTTTACCTAAATCTGTAAAAACATCAACTTTGACAAATTTCCTTAACCACAAACAATTTTATGACATAAGAGTCAAAAACCCATCACTCTTTGATCTATATTTCTTTAATTTTGTTTTATTTATCCAGTTACTAAAGAAATTTGTTATTTGGATTGCATATTTTACTCTAGCTTGAAATTGAATACACTTTAGAATACTTTATTTGCTACCGGCTATATTAAAATAAATACGATCTCTAAAATATGAATCGAGTTAGAGCTAATTTTCACTCAAGAATTATCATTAGATAAACGGAAGGATACTCACTAGATCAGTTTCGAACTCCCTTATTATGCGTATTTCAATTTCTGAAAAACATAAAAAGATGTTTGTATCGTGATATCTTTTGGACGACACAAGATATCAAAAAAGTTCAAAAAATAATTGTTGTTAGTTCGAGATTCTACCACGAGATCATTTAAATTTATAATTAAAGTTGGCTGTGATTTTTAAATTAGATTGGCAACACTAACTGTTCACTTCACAGTTTGATTTGAATTGTCAAAGTGACGCTCCAAAATGTTTAATCTAGAACATAAAATTGCATAACCTCTAATTTACACAGCGAGTCAATTGGCAGGATCGCCAAACGTATAAAAAAAATCCCGCCTACTTTAATTTTAAATTTAAATGATCTCACGGTACAATCCAACGCTTTTCAACTTTGAAATTGGCTAGACAGTAACGAAGATATGACCAATTTATTCCGACAATGTATAAATTATCGCTGAGCAGCGATCGTTCTATCTCTATTTTCACCCGTCTTCCGTCTCATTCTAACGCACTGCTCTTACCAGGTTCGTAAGTGCATACAACTATTAGCACAATATTGGAGTTACAAATGCAGGTGATTTAACATTTTGTTAAAAAAAATATAAAATTCTTACTGTTTTTGTATATACGACATTAACCTTAACACGGAGAGTTCTTCAAGTTATTCTATAATAACAGAACATTACATACATTTAAATTTCTTTAAACTTATAAAAAAAGAAACAGATACGCAGTTATAAAAAATGTGTTGTGTGTAAAACGGACGGGAAACTTCAGGAATCCACTGCAAGAACTGCAGAAACTATTCAAAGGTCAGTGAAAATGAGATTAGATATGCAATAAAGTCATAATAGAGAATTAATAGAACAACACTGAATACAAAGGTTATTCTGAAAGCCACTATGTTATAGTAATACAATACTTGGACAAACGTAATTACTGTATATTTTACAAGATTCAGATGTGCGGTAATATCTCGACACCTAAGCATGACTGTCCACAATGTAGTATTGTCTGAATTGTCAGTTATTTTGTTGAAACCAGTCCATTGAGGTACAATCTGTAAACTACAATTTTGAACTCTACTTAAAATCCACACCAAATTATTTGTATCAGTAGGTATTGACTATTCTTGATTTTTCGGCAAATAACTAATTTTGCGTTTCGTTCGCAATGTGGCAAAGGTATTTTAGTCTTGGTATACTGAGAGATTGACAAGGAATGGAAGTTTTGAAGCACAAGTAGTCGCTTTGTCTCTTTTTATTGGAATTCCTACAGATAATTCGTTTTCTGGACATTGCTGAAAAGCTACCATCTGAGTTGCGTGAAAGGTATTGCAACCGTTGATAGTTTCCTTTAACACGTCTATATTGTCTGCTGCAAATTGTAAAAAATAATGTCCTGAGCAATGCTTAAACTTCTGATTTCTTTAATCACACAAAAGCAAACTTAGCAAATTCAATAGCGATGATGGAATATTTTTTTCATATTATCTTCATTGGTAACTGCTAAAATATCAGCATCTTCCACATCTTGAAGGTCTTTTTTTAATTTGCGAGGCTACTAAATAAAGTACACTTTGCACCATAGGTCGTCGATATTCAAAGTTCAAATCTTTAAGCATTTCCACCTCGATATAAATATTGTTTTGTGGTTGTGGGTACATTAAAATAGCTTCATTATTTTTATAAGATCTGAAAAATACAACGTATTTTCAGTTTCCGTAGAAAATACTACGGGTTCAAGTTACCACCCAGTAGGACATATCGGTCGTAAATTGTAACTAAATTATACACTTTTCTTTGGCTATGTCATGTTTTATTTACCCAACAATCTTTTCCCAAACCTCGCCACAAGTTATCCCTTTGGTTTTCAGAATAACCTCAGTTTTATTATTATATATTTTGACTACTATGTACATTTAATTTCATAGTGGAAATATTTTATTTATGTGCGTAAACGAGAAATAACAGTTTTTCCTCATTAATTACCTCATTAATTTACTTGAATTGTGTGTTATATCAAATAGCTCCATTAATTCTCTATTATGACTTTATTGCATATCTAATCTCATTTTCACTGACCTTTGAATAGTTTCCGCAGTTCTTGTAGTGGATTCCTGAAGTTTCCCGTTCGTTTTACTCACAACACATTTTTTATACTTGCGTATCTGTTTCTTTTTTTATAAATTTAAAGAAATTTAAATGTATGTAATAGTTCGTCGTCTGTTATAGAATAACTTGAAGAACTTTCGGTGTTAAGGTTAATGTCGTATTTACAAAAACAGTAAGAATTTTATAATCTTTTTCAACAAGATGTTAAATCACCTGCATTTGTAACTCCAATATTGTGCTAATAGTTGTATGTAGTTACGAACCTGGTAAGAGCAGTGCGTTAGAATGAGACGGAAGACGGGTGAAAATAGAGATAGAACGATCGCTGCTCAGCGATAATTTATACATTGTCGAAATAAATTGGTCATATCTTCGTTACTGTCTAGCCAATTTCAAAGTTTCAAAGAGCTTGGATTGTAAAATCTCGAACTAACAACAATTATTTTTTCAACTTTTTTGATATTTTGTATCGTCCAAAAGATATCACGATATAAACATTTTTTTATGTTTGCAGAAAGTGAAATACGCATAATAAGGGAGTTCGAAACTAATCTAGTGAGTATCGTTCCGTTTATCTAATGATAATTCTTGATTGAAAATTAGCTCTAACTCGATTCATATTTTAGAGATCGTATTTATTTTAATATAGCCGGATAGCAAATAAAGTATTCTAAATTTGCTGTTTTCTCAGTTTTTCCCCCTCGGGGTGTTGGACACCGATATCGCCAGACGAATTTAGGGGATTGATATACACCCTAAATAGCATCCGATAACGTACTCGATACCTTTTTACCTTTCAATGTACCACGGACAAGAAAATCCGCTTTCAGATTTACTCTACTACACTCGAAAAAAAAAACGCACCACTAGAAAACGTATTAAAAATACCAAAATTTCAAACCGCCATAATTCGGCGGATTTTGGACGAAAATGGATGAACCTTTAAGTGTTAAAAAGTTTAAAGTGTTAAACATTCGCTCACACGCCCTTAAACTAGACACTAAAATTTTTATCACTCAAAGGTTCATCCATTTTCGTCCAAAATTCGCTGAGTTATCACGGTTTGAAATTGTGGTATTTTTGGTGCGTTTTCAAGTGGTGCGTTTTTTCCCCTCGAGTGTATAATTATTTTATCCTAGTACTAATAATTTTAAATGTTTAAAGAATGAAAGTTGCCAATGGTGCACATGCATTCACCTAGATTAAAATAAATTAAATTTGTTACACCAAACTAGTTCGAAATTATTATAGAACTCTTCTACCTTACATAGGACTTCTACAACATGGTTTGAATAAGGTTTTTACCGTTGAACACGACCAAGTTGATGTTAACATTTATTTTTGCATCTCCCAGGAGAACGGTTGTGATTCGAAAACTATACTTTTTGGACTTTGTGCCCATTGACACTTTTGATCTATACATTAGGGAATGTCATTTACCAAAGTTTGAAGAATGTTGGCCGAGGTTCATTTCCCATAAGGATTCTGCGGGGATCCTTTGCAATATAAGAATTTAACTTGTTGACAAAAGCCAATAAGTTAGTACGATAAAGTTTTTAATACATCTTGTATTTCTGTATTTTTCCTACTTTAAAATGCTGTTTCTTATGTTGCAAATTTCAAACGTAAGTCTCTATAACTCTTATTTCAGCATACCTATTTGAAAAAAATGTCCGCATTGTTTACGTAAACTTACTGCAGGTATCATCGCAACAAAAGAAAGAACACGTATTTGTAGTAATAGCTAATTATTAAATATTTACTACAATCATGATTTATGAGCCATTGAATATTTGTGTAGCTATTCAGCAAAAACTGGACAGTGGGCATTTTTATTGAGTTGTGGGTTTGACCGTAGGAACGTTTCATGAAATTGTTTATTGTTGCATTCACGCATTTTATGATTATAAAGGTCAGTCTGTTCATAATTTTATATTTTTTGTAGTAAAATAATCTTCAAGGTCGAGTTTGTAAAATCTGTAGGGTTTAATTTTCTAATTGAAGAACTTTATCTTTTTGCTTTTGATTAAATTAAAGTTTGTTGAACTTTTTTTTGAAACTTCTTTTATTAATATCATATTTATTTCGACTGTAATTATTATTGTAACCTTATCATCTTTAGCCTTGATTTTGTTTGAACATAACTTCGATAGTGTTCATAAGTTTCATTTTATTTTGCTTATTAACTTATAATAATAATTAGTCATTGTTAATTAATGATTTACGTTGCATTTGGCCATAGCATAATTTTTGTGTGTATAAAATTATTGAATTATTATAGGTATTAAGGCTAGCGTCTTATAGCTAGAAAGAAGAGCTACTAAAAAGCAACAAGTAAAATAAAGGGAGGGTAATAATTTTTACTCAAAAGATTGGATAACACGAATAATCAATTAATTAACAATCTGATTGATTAAAAGCGCCGCGCTTTGTAGCAACTTTACTTTCAGTCAGAAATAGTATACACCCTATACATTATTAAACGGTTTAAAATTCTCTATGTTCTGGTTAAGAAAATTTCGTATTTACTAAATCGGCGTGAGCATGATGACGTCATGTTTTTTTAAAATTACATGATATGTATGTTTTACTGAAATCGATAGACTATTGTGTTCTCTTTCCAACTATAATAAATATTCATACTCTTACATAAGAAAATTTTCAAGAAAAACGTTGATTTCTGGTTCTCCAATTAATGAAACAGGAATATATAGCAAGCTTAGGTAAATAACGACACTTTAGTTGTTCCAGTGGCGTATTTACAAATTTTCCTCGGGGGGAGGCTACTCTATAAAAATTCCGAATCAAAATACTTTCATTTTCACATAACCTGAATCGATTAGCGCTGATTCTGTTGACCGTAATTTAAAGTTGAGTTGTGCGTGTATGTGAATTTTTAATTCGATGCTAATGTAAATATATACAACAAATTCCATGCATTTTTAAAGGTGCCTAAAGTTAACCATGATGCTGCATATGCTTACACGGTATACGCTGGATACATGCGCGCAATGTCGCGAGCCGCCGCCATCTTGAATTTGTGATATTTTTGCTAAAACGAACCTTCATAAGTAATAACATGGGGTTTTGCGCTACTTCAATATTAATGTTTGACATTCACCAGATTTCTATAAACAGGTAATGCATAACTTTATCATTGATAATAATTCAGTAAACAAATTATATTTCCTTTTATATTTTTCTTTTATTACATTAAGATATATTTATATTTTGCGTTACTACTATGCTAGATTTAAATTAAATAACTATAGGGATGACGGAATAAAAATATTGTTTGAAGTGTAGTGATTTACTACATTCCTTATAAATCTAGAAGGTACGAAACATACCAAGTGTTTCGTGTGTCATAGCTATAGTTAAACAGAAATAATAAACAGGTCTAAAAGTCAAAACGACAACCTCCAAAAGGTCGAAATCGTTATAAATGGTAACCCCGAACGACTAAAAGCACCATTCAACCACTTCTGTATTTCATGGTGTCTGGAAGCTTTTTAAAAATACACGCAGTAAATTCGTGCATCTACAACTGTCAACCTCTGTAAAAAGATTTGAACTTGTGATGTTCGAGTATAAATATAATTATATGTTATTATTTCTCTTAATTGCCTTATATATTAATCTCAGGGTCTTGTACGTTTATTTATTATAAAACTGCTAAATATTATTGAGCCCTTAACGGGGTTTATTGATTAAGAACTAAAACTTGCAATAATAATTTTACATGATGGGATCACTAGTAGTTTTGTTTCAGTGACATTTTAACTTATGAAATCTTAAAGAGTGACATTTCGAGAATATTTATTAATGTTAACAGCTTGACATAACCTCAAATAACTCTGAATGAATATTTCGAATTCAGGTTTGTATTAGATTTATTCTTTTAGGATATATCTTTTATCTGTGTTTATTATTTCAGAGCAGATAAAAATTCATTTGCGGTTCTTACAGTGATCAGAACTTTATGGTAAGTATTCAATCTTATGATAACCTTCTTTGTCGCAATATTGTTATAAACTTTCGTGCAGTAGAACAAAAGCACTAAACCGTTTTATTTCCTTTTTATTTAATTAAGACACTTTTATAACACAATCCTGATGAACTTATGTAGTGATGGTTTGTTGCGACGGGCCCCCTGACTGATATCACCTGCTGAATACATTGCACTCAGACTCCAGCCTCGTTCTCTGAGAGTTGCTGAAACAAGACAAGATTATTTTACCTTCTGACGTCAATTGGTATAATTGAATTTTAAACTTTTTCTTCTTCTTTCTGGTATACTGATATATGCTGCACAACGATGGCTTTACTCTACTGGCGTCAATGTCCCGTCTTGCACAGGATATTGTTCGAGGATATTGTTGCGTTTAGAAATATTAGGTAAGTTTTTCCTTTTGATTTTAATTTCTTCTTATAGTATTGATAATTGAAACTCGTAGACTGTGTAAATCAATGATTCAGTATTGATTTTAAATTATTTAACATAATTTTTCTGGATACATAAATTTTATGTGTAACGTTCTTTTTGAAATTTTTCATAATCTAAAAAACCTTTATTTACCCTAAAAGCCAATAGGATTTTATTATATATTATCTCTCAATATAGACCAACCTTGGTCATTCTTTGGGTTGAGACACATTGTGTTTATCTTGGCTTCATGGAATCACATTAACACTAAAACTTTACTGTCTCCAGCCTTACTTTGTGGAACTCTATGATCAATAGCAACGTGTTTGTTTATCAATCTTATCTGCCTTTGATAATGACATTTATTGTTGAAACAGTTGTCAGGTTAAGAATTTAATAAATCTTATGAAACTTTAACTAGTCTTTGTATTTATATTAGATTTCAGTAAAACTTTGGAAAATCATAGCATCTTCGAATTTTTGTAAAATATATTAAGTATGGTAGAACCTAAAATATGGTGTCACTCGGCACCTTCGTATTAAAAAATGTTGTGAAGCCATTAAATTGAAGAATTGTGTAGAAAATTGTTATTTGTATCTTTTATATAATCACTTCTAAACGATAAAGTTAAGCGGGGAGGGGAAAACCTTTGGTTCTTCGCATACTTATAGATTGAAACCTACTAAGCAATGTTGAAGTAGTAGTAGTACTAGTTGTAGTCTCAAAAAGATCTATCTAGCAGTTGCACTGTGGGGCGTACCTTAACAAAAACCGCTTATTGACGTAAAAATCCAACGTGTGTAAAGAATAAAAAACATATTGGCCTTTGATTATAAAATGTCTGGGGTATCTGGAACCGGTCGCAAAATTTAAAAATCTTTGTTATTGATAAACATTTTGATGCTTAAAGTTGTCACTACTTTGAACTAACAATTTCTAGACATTTCCAGGTTGAGATTTAAAATTAAATTACTTTTGTTGTATGGTGTAGCGAAGTTACTGAATTTTATTAATTATTTTGAATGTATGAATAAATATGGTTATCTTCGCAAGCAATCTTAAACCGTTCGGATAAGCGGCCGACTCAATCGAGTGCACGCGTCCCTTCCCTAACCGATATTTGGCTTGCGCCGCTCCGATTTACTCCTACCTTTTCCCCCACGTTCCGAGAGCGCCTATTTAAACAAGCGCAAAGCGACGATTTATTCAGTCCACGTCCGAGACTCGCCATCAGGACCAGCCAGCCGAACCGAGCAGCCTAGCAGCCAGCCAGGAAGATAAGAGTAAGAACTCTTGACCGTATATTCCGACCCCTTTCAGCACCGATTTCACCCTGTGTCCACCCGCTTTACCGTACCTTACCCGAGACCTCGCTGTGTGTATGGCTGGGGGTCTCATCCTAAATCCACCCTCTTATCCGAGACTGCGCTGTGCGTATGCCTGGGAGTTTCATTCCAAATCCGCCCTCTTGTCCGTACCTTACCCGAGACCTCGCTGTGTGTATGCCTGGGGGTCTCATCCTAAATCCACCCTCTTATCCGAGACTTCGCTGTGCGCGTGCCTGGGAGTCTCATCCTAGATCCGTCCTCTTGTCCGTACCTTACCCGAGACCTCGCTGTATCTCATCCGAATTTCCACCCTTATTGTAATCCCTAGGCTCTTGTACCCTCCCGTTAACATACCTTACCTCACCCGCACGTTGATTTTGCTGCTTACGCTTTGCACCCGCTTGCTGCACCTTACCGTAGAGTAATGTATGTATTTGCTGTCTTGCACCCGCTTGCTGTAGCTACGATAGAGTAGTGTAGGGTAATAGTTAGGGGTTGAATTGAATGCTTTGCTTTATTGGTATTATCAATAAAAACCATTTGGTTAACATTGTGTGTTTTATTTGTTAGTATTAATACCCTCTTAGTGAGAGCTTTAGGAATAGGTGGAGTGATCCAGACTGGGCCGACCTCAGCAACCCCAGCAGTTCCCTGGATTATTTTTTCTCCACTTGCAGTTACCCGGTTCCGTGGAGCATACCACGTTAAAATAACTGGCGCCCGAGAATTACCGTTGTTACCGAGATCACCGAAAACCACCCCAGCGCCACTACGTAAGCGGGCCCCTTACAAATACCGAGACAACCCAGGGCCCCCCCAACCCGGCTTACAATGGAACTTATTGAAACCAAAATTAGAAATGAAAAAGAGACATAGTATTGGAGTATAGTATTGAATCAATGTATTGTAATTTTTATTTTATAAAATCCTAAATTGTAAAAGCTTTTTTTTTGTAAAAATTCAAATTTTTGTTGGAGTTATAAAAAAGCGCCCGCACATGCCTGATTTAAAATTTATGTCGAAGAAAGAACCAAAGCTTCTTGGTTATTTTCATATAAAAACCAAATCCAACTCGATCCAACTTAAAATGTTAAAACCCGTTATTGTAGGCACTGCAAGAAATTTTTACCGGTATTATTCGTATTACTCCATGCATGTCGTTGATGATGCAACATTGTGTTTTTCATTTTTTCAAAATATTATTATCACATGCACATTGTACCACCTTATATCTCAACTGTTGAAAACAACTAAATACCACCCTTTAACAAGTTGTTTTTAAGTTTTACCATGATCCCTATCTACGCAGAAATGGGGTTTTCTAATAAATGTAATAAAAGTTTAACAAAGTTGAAAGCATCATAACAAACAGCATGATTGAAACCTTTTACTAAAATGGAAAATATTGATGAATGAGATATTGGCACTTATTGTAAAAAGTTACAAGTATTGTTATTTCTTAAGAGATAGTAATTCCTTTATAAATGCCTACTTAGAAATATCTTCTAAACACTCTTCCTACTTTTCTCCTCTGACTTTTTCTAATAAGCTGCATCTTAACACCATGCAAACATAACGCCATAAACTATATTAATTGCACTTAGTGAATACTGCTCTAACATTATTATTAATTCCTATAACTTAAACGTATGAACAAACATCGGTAAAAATTATTTATTTTACTTGATTGCAATGCTTGCGCGCTCTTTCCTATCTTTCGCTCCACAGTGCGTTGTAGCATTCTCTTTTTAAGGTCTTTTTTGAAAACCTGAATTTACTTATATATTATACTTACAGAAGAATCCATATACTATAAATATTACAGTCTTGCTACTTGCGTTATTTCTGATCTTTTGATATACACGCCTAGGTTTCGTTGTGACATGGTTGTCACCTTACTGCAAATAAATTTAATATTACGAAAACTTTTAACTACTAACCAATTTTCTTCTATTGCTATTACAGCAAAACATAAATTATAATATTTTTTCTATATAAGATTTATGGTTATTGTGCCAATTGTTTTATTTAAAGTGTAAAAAATACTATTTTTCGTATTATTATTATTGTATATTCAAATATAGCATTGTTAAGAAGTCAGTTTTAGTGCTCCCAATAGTGGAGTTCTAATACAAAGTATTGAGATTTAAGATTGCATTATAACAACTGAATTTATAAAAGATGTTTAATACAAGCTTGGTTTTTACCATCCTATTGATAGTTTTTTTGGTGCTTCATTCTTGGAAAGCTTTGCGGCTAACAATAACCGTAAGCATTTAATTAGTGTTATTATTATTATTAAACTCAAAAAGTAGCTAATGTCGTCTTTTTGGTCTGATTCGAAAAATTCATTGGTGATTTGCAGATTACCAATAGAAAGAGGAACCTGCAGGGGCAATATACCTCAATATATGTACAATCCAGCTATTAGAACGTGCCAGGAATTCATTTTTGGTGGTTGTAATGAAAATTCTAACAGTTTTAATTCGTATAACGAGTGTATGACTGTGTGTAAAGGTAAGGTTAAAAAAAATGAGTTTCATTAATTTTGTTACCAAACGAATATTATCATTTTACGTCATGAAGAGATTTATTTTCAAAAGAAATTTATATTTGTCGTATTTTTCCTAAATTAAACAATCAATATATTTTTTTGTTTCAGGTATATTGTAATTCGAAAATGGATCGCTATTGGTCTTGTATAGTTACAATAGTTATACTGATTAAAAAGTTTTCTCTAAAATGTGTAAAAAATCTGTGCTCTTGATGTCTTTGGTTTTAGTCACATGAGCAACCAGCTTTTGAGCTATTGCAAAAAAAATTTTAACCAATTAAATGTTTAGATTTCTGTCTGAATTACAAAATATATGAACAAGAGTGAAATGGAGATACAGAGCAACTTAAAAATCTTATAAGGGAAGAAATACGCTTACTTAATATGAATCGAAACGTAATTCAGAAAATAAAAACTGAATTCAGATTATGTTACAAAAGCGTTGGTGATTACATTTTTGTTTTTATAAAATAGTTGAGTTTTACTATTTCAATTCAATCATTTATTAAAGATAACTCAAAAACTGTTCGATCAGATATGCAATAAGTATATATATTTAAAATCAGAAAATATTGAGGACTTCAATTATTGAAAAATATAAAGGGCGTTCCATTTAAAAAGACACACTTTTTCTATCACACTCTATAATATACAAATTTACAAAAACATTTAGTACGTTTAAAAACTGTACATAATATTATTTAAAATTATTGTTTGAGTGAATACATTATCTTAAAAATAAAAAATCTGATAAGGGTTTAACATGTACTTGAATCACCATGTACTTGATTGATAGGATAGAAAGATTTTTATATTGGATACAGTTGAACTTGTATAGAAGGTTCAAAAGTCATATGAGATGTAACGTTAATTTAATTCACACGAACTACATACTATGTTTGTGGTAATGAAGTGCATATGAATTGGTCAGAACAAATAAATCTAAGCAATAAATAATTACTGTTTCCATTGACCTCGATAATATTTCTTTATCCATTTAATTCCTTTTTATTTTGAGAACAATATAATAATCTTAAAATTCCATCAGGCAAGTACATCAGCATTTGACTAATAAGAGTTGACGAGAAGAGAAACTCGATGTCATTTTGCAGATATCTTGAAAACTAAAAACTTGAAAAATGAAATTGCTAAAGAACCCAATAATCTTATGGAAATTGGGTTTCGGTCAAATTTTCTGATATGTTGTATATTTTGTCATCCTGAACAAAAGTCTCTTTGTGCACAAAGCTCCAAATTCAATATTTTGGCAGCTACGGAGCTCCAAAGCTCCACAGATCCGTTACAAAACTATTCATTTTTAATACTATTTATAGATGTCAAAAGCATATTTTAATTATTTAAATATATAAGTTTATGTTTTTGAGGTCGCTGAATTCAAATCTGATGTCAGATTTGAAAAATTGACAGTTGACAGCTGTCAATTCACTGTCAAAGTAGGATAAAAAAGTAAATATTCTCTTTTTACATCAAGAGTTTATGTTTTTGCGGTCGCTGAATTCAATTCTAATGTCAGATTGGAAAAATTGACAGTTGACAGCTGTCAATTTTTCAAATCTGCCATCAGATTTGAATTCAGCGACCTCAAAAACATCAACTTTCAATGTCAAAAGAGAATATTTACTTTTTTATTCTACTTTGACAATTAATTGACAGCTGTCAACTGTCAATTTTTCTAATCTGACATTAGAATTGAATTCAGCGACCTCAAAAACATAAACTCTTGATGTAAAAAGAGAATATTTACTTTTTTATCCTACTTTGACAGTGAATTGACAGCTGTCAACTGTCAATTTTTCAAATCTGACATCAGATTTGAATTCAGCGACCTCAAAAACATAAACTTATATATTTAAATAATTAAAATATGCTTTTGACATTTATAAATAGTATTAAAAATGAATAGTTTTGTAACGGATCTGTGGAGCTTTGGAGCTCCGTAGCTGCCAAAATATTGAATTTGGAGCTTTGTGCCCATGGAGACTTTTGTTCAGGATGACAAAATATACAACATATCAAAAATTCAAAAAATTTGACCGAAACCCAATTTCCATAAGATTATTGCGGGGTCCTTTTTAAAGAAAATCAAAGTTACCAAGGGAATAAAGTTTGATTCCAATTACACATCTAAGAAAATATAACTCTAATGTTTAATGAATTACTGTCGAGACTGTTTAAGTTGTTCAAAAGTTTGGTATTTTAAAATTTTACTTCTTGATTTAAAACAATTGGAATCAGAGATATTCAGTAATTTGAATACTGCTTGGAAACTATGTACTAAATCTATTGAAAACAAGTGATATTTTCCTGACCTACATAAGTTTACATAATATATATTTAGTTTAATTAAGTCATAGTTTAAAGTAAGGATAAGGGTGACCCTATAAGGATCTGGGCTAGTTCCACTTGAAATCGACTGTAATTATAATTAATTCATGCATAAATAGAAAAATAAACCTAATTAACTACGAGTATTAACTTAACCTATTAAACTAACAACTAACCTACAGCATGCTGGAACTAGCATCGGTTAGTTGTAGGTTAGTTACTTAGTTAAGTTAGTTTCTCCTAAATAGTAATTATATATTACCAATCATTATTAGTCTATACCCAGTCGGATTTTAGTTTATACCAGGCTCTTATATGATTACGTCTGCCAAAATAAGAACTGCTGGACAGAGTATTTAACATAAAACATATTTTGTTGGATAAGAAAAACTAAAAAGAATATTTTTTTTATGTAAGTAAAGTAATAAAATGTTTAGATGCGTTTTTATTATTTATTTTTCTAATTTTGGAATAATATCAAATCGAACAATGAAGCAATTACTAAATTTTAATTAACATAAAATTAGCATATAATTAATTCATTGATGGTGCTTTTCCGACAATTTCTTTGGTAGATTTGATAAGCATCATAATACTGTTATTAATAAACATAATAAAGTTGTTGGGTTTAAAAAGTATTTATTGTTAATTACTATGATATTGTTTTTTGCCGTACCTTCAAATCGAATAATAAATCAGTCGGTAAATATTAATTAATATTTATAATGAAATTAATTAATTCTTTTGGTAAATTTGTTAGAAAGAGTCATAATATTATTATTATCGGCTGTTAACTAAGCTAACTTTATGATTTCTTTATATGTATTAATATTGTTTGTACCTTTGATAATTATTGTGTTTAATTACTTTACAACGTTCTTTGGACTGTTTTATTTGGTGTAGGCGTTTTTCTTTATACCAATTGCTTAAATAAATCTTTTTTCAGGATCCTCCTAATTACAAGTTTCCTTTTTCCAATTTATCTTTTCCACCATGTTCTTTCCACGATTTTATAAATAAATTGTCTATTGCGAAAGGTATTCAGATGATCAACATTTGAAAAACCATTAAAACCATAATTAAATGAAATGCTTTGACTTTTAAAATTCGAATGTTATTGTAGTAAGTTTGATCTCTGTTTAGATTTATGTAAATGTGTCTATCTTATCGAACTAGTAACTTTATCTCTAATCAGAATCCAATAATTCTCAATCATATTACATCCAGACAACTGTTGCAACAAGAAAAGATGGTTCTTTGTGAATTTCGGGGTATGATACTCCGATACTCAGATGGCTTGTTTAAGCCACAAGTTAAGTTTAAGATGCGCTGTTTGACTTCAAACTATCTAAATAAAGTTGAAAGACACAATCCAGGGCATGTTTTTATTAGCCTATTCTTTAACATACATAATCTTATATTAAATATTATTTACTGTGAATTGTGAAACAGTCACCGGAACTAATAATTTGGAGATACATATCTAAAAATTGCCCATGTCCAATATAATTCGTAACAGGATCCTGCCCAAACGCGATTTGGATTTTGTTCATCATACCTTAACCGATTTTTAACATCATGCATGCTATTAGTGAATTTTACCACACTGCAAAATCCACAATTGAGAATTGTTGGCATGTGCTTAAAGATAATGTGCATAGTTCGTCTAGTTGAAATCTAACCGTGGCTAAATAGAATCCAGGTTGATGACAGAATCATTCATTAATAACATGCTTGTCAGTTATAAAAAAAGTTATTAAATCAAGGGGAGAAGTGGTAAAATGTTAATGGTAATTGAGTTCATTTCTCAAGAATAATTTATAACTGCAAGTGATGCGATATCAATAATAAATGTCTTTTCAGGCCCAATATAAAAGCAAATTGTAATTGTAAGCAAAAATTAATATTAATATTAATGTTAATGTTAGTGTTAGTGTTAGTGTTAGTGTTAGTGTTAGTATTGATATTAATAATAAATTTATTTCCCCAAAAGAACATAAAATAATTGTGACATTAATCATTATATACAACAAACTTACAAAACATATAAATATTTCATACTAAAAAAAACAAATAATTTAATTATTTAAATCCTGTTTAAGGGATGGGGGAAATACAGGTGTCGGTGAGCTCGATTGAACAAATGTTTTTCGTATTATTAAAGAATTCATTTAAATTATAAAAGATGTTTGACTTTAGTCACTGTTTTAGTGCTGTTTTAAACTTTTTATTTGAATTAATGTTTATTATATCAGTTGGTAGCTTGTTATAGATCTTAAATACCTTGATAAATTGCTCCTTTCTGAAAAGATAATTTATTTGCTTTCGGTAGTCTTAGTAGAGTTTTTGTCCTAGTATTGTAGTCATGTACATCAAGTTGTCGTGGTAATTCCGGTAATTTTCTATGTATGTGTTGAGATATTTTGTAGATGTATAAATTTGCCAAAGTAAGTATTTGTCTGTCTTTGAAAGCTGTTCTACACGATTCGCGATGTTTTAAATTACACATTATTCTGACCGCGCGTTTCTGCAATTTAAAGATTACCTCAACGTCTTTTGAGTTTCCCCAAACTTCTATTACGTATGACATAATGCTTTCAAAATATGTATAACAAGTGCTTTTTAAAGTATCACTGTCAACTAATTTACTAAGTGTATTCAGTGCATAGAGCGCTGATCACAGACGATTCGATAATGCAGTAATATGCGATGACTACACAACTGATTCATCTATAGTAACTCCTAGAAAATCTGTAGCATTTACAGATGTTATAATGTTATTATCTATGTGAATTTCTAGGTTTTCTTTATTGGTTCGAATTAAATGAAATATTATGTTACTAGTTTTGTCACAATTCAACACTAATCTGTTTGCTTTAAACCATTTTTGCATGTTATTAGCTATTACGTTTTCATTGTTTTCTAAAACTCTGATTCTATTATTCTTTATTAAAACATTTGTGTCATCCGCGAAAAGAGTTAAGTCACAGTCTCCAATACTTGATGCCAGATCGTTAACATATATCAGAAACAACACCGGGCCGAGATTACTTCCTTGCGGTACACCGCATTTAATAAATGCTGGTTCAGACCGATAAGTAAGTATCCGTCCGTTATTGCACTGTTTAACCTCAACCTGCTGACGTCTTTCTGATAAATACGATTGAAACCAATTAAGCAGTGTTGTAACAGATACATTATTTTGTGTATCTAGATACAGATACAGATAACTACTATCAGAAAAAGGTACCTAGATACAGATACAGATGCTTTTGCAGTGAAGTATCTAGATCCAAATACAAATCCTAACATAATGTATCTAGATACATTTGTAGATACTTGTTTTACTATATTCGACTATATACGACTACAATAAGAACTTATTAGTCAATTTTTCGTACCGAAAATAGTCATTTAACTAAGCATCAATTTCAGGACTAGTCTAGGACAACCATATTTATTAAAATTTATACATATTAAGATCCAAGTGTACCCAAAAAAATTAACACTACATTAAAAAATTCTAAACAAAATCACAGTGGATTTACTTATATTGTGAATAACTATACCAAATTTCAAGAAAAATCATTACAAAGGGGCCATTCAGACACCCAAATACGGTGCATAAATCTTAACCGCATGTTTAATAATAATCCTTGTTTTTCTCATAAATAATATAATAATGTGATAACTTTGTTTTAAATTAATACTCTAGGAATGTAAAAAACTTGTTTACCTAACTTGCTTTGGAAAAAGATGTTTATTAATTAAATGATTTCACATGTTTTACGTGAAAAATTAATTTTAAAGAAACTGTACATTCAAAGTTAACCAAAAAAGTACCACTTAAGTTTCATAGTATTTGAACTATTTTCCAAAAATTTAAAAAAAAATCGTATGTCTAGTGACTAAATTATTATCTGCTTTTTGCCAAAAAAGCAGTTTTTTTGGCAATAATTTAGTCGCTAGACATACGATGATATTCGAATAGTTTTCATTGTTTGAAAACCTAGAAAATGTTTTACCACTTTAACAGAAACCATCATAGCCTAGATATTACTTCTTTATCTGATAACCTAATTTCAAAGAAGGTATTTGTACGATTCACACTATAGCAATTTTGACAGTTCCTAGTACTATTACACCACAAAAGTCGCTAAATCTGGTTGCTTTTAGTTACCCTTCATGTAATCGAATAGATTATACTTACTCTTTAACATATTTTAAAAAGTACTCCATTAGGATAGTTCTTACTTTGATAGTTCTCAAATTGACTGTTGACAGAAAAAATAGAAGTGTGTGTAACAAAGCCCATATAGCGCCTTTACTGTACTCGCAGACTTAGAGAACTATAGCTTGTCGTGGTACTTATCTACAAGTCCAGTAAAATATACATTAATATTAAATAACCATTACATTTAATAAAGAATGATTTCTCTTTATTACATGTATAGTCTCTCCATTTCTGAAATTATGGTACATTTTTATCCAATTGGGGTACGTTGGTACAAGCTGTAAATTATTGTACAAGTACCATAATTATGGTACAGTTGGCAACACTGTCCTGGACGGACAAGAATGCGTCTTCCTCACACAATCGATAATATCATTCTGTACTGTAACAATATCCATTGTTTATAGAGTCACTGCATCTAGTCAGCCAGGCCATGCTGGCAGATCAGAGTACCGCAAACGACGCCATTTTGGGGCGAAAAAAGTTTGAAATTGTTAATTATTATTATCCCCATTGAATTTAATTAAATCCACATTTAGTTTAAAAGGTTTTTCTACATACTTTTCATTCTGACATCCCGAACTTGTAATATACCAAATAAGTAAGATGCGATTTTAATTTACGAATTACTAGATTTCACACTTCCTTTGCTCCAATATGGCGTCGATTGCAGTACTATGATACGTCAACTTGGCCTGGCTGACTAGATGTAGTGACTGTAATTGTTTAACGAGGTGACTACCATCTAGTAGATTTCAAAACAATTATATAATAAAAAATTAGTTTTATAGTGCTCGGCGGTTTATTTCAAAGTTAAAATTCCGCAAATCATTTATGATAGTTTTTGTATTATAAAATTATAAAAATATGAAAATAGTATCTGCACAATATAGATACACAGATACCCAAGAAAATGTACCTAGATCCAAATACAGTTACAAAATTTTAAAAGTATCTAGATATGTATCTATATAGGTACCATAAAAGTATCTAGATACTGTATCTAGATACAAGTATCTAGATACATTACAACACTGCAATTCAGGGCCGTTACTCTTATACCATAGTATTCTAATTTTGATAATAAAATTTTATGATCATCACATTCCACAGCTTTTGATAAATCACAATAAATTCCTAGTATATTTAAGTTGTTATCTAAATTTTGTTGAACTTCTACGAAGTTTATTATTGCCGCAATTGTATTTTATGTTGTTTGAAATCCAAATTGAGATTAATTTAGTATTTTATTTTTAGTTAAATATTGGTTTAATCTATTAACTACAATTTTTTCTAAAATTCTTGAGAGCACTGAATAATGATATAATTTCTCTTGTCGGTTTTTTCTCTTTTCTTATATAAAGGCTTAACTGCTAATTTAAGTTTAGTTGGAAATATTCCTGACAGAAGTGACGAATTGAATATCTCTGTTAGGGGTGCAACTAAAATACTTATGTTTTTTTAATAATAGTTATTGGCATTTCGTCAAAGCCCGCGGAAAATTTATTTTCTAATTTGCTTAAGATATCGCTAATCTCGAATTCGTCTGTAGGAGCCATAAGAAAGGAAGTTTGGATATTTAATTTTGTTAATTGTAAGAATTCTAAATGCTGTTGGTTAGGAGGTTTCTACTTCGATGGCCACCTTATGTATATTTTAACATTTATTGGTATCAATGTATAACTGGAAATTTTGAAAGTTATATTTGAAATTGACCTTACATATTTTATTTAAGAGTACTCAATGAAATAACCCAATTGGGAAAAATAAGAATAGGGTCGTTAAGTTTCAAAATTGTGAAACGACCCTATTTGAATAACAAACCGTTTAGCAATAATTATTATCGAGTACTAATTATCGATATTAACTAAAGTTCTTTGCACCATATCAAACAAATGCAATAATAATAGTTTATGGGGCAAATAAAAACAAACGTTATTACTTATGTTACAACAAATGTTATTACTAACTTTTATGTCAATGGACTTGTTAAAACTTCTAACGTCTTTTACTAATCCATAATAAGTGCAAGAAGACATTCTTGATTGGTTCATTTTGTTTAATTTTTAGATAAAATAGAAACTGTTTTACACACATAAGAAAAGTCTAGGGATATTTAAAAATAGTAATATTTATTTATATAAACTGAATATTCTTTAATTAATGCTTTTATGATTAAGAAAAGCTCAAGGTGAATAGATAGCTGTGTAAACAAATGAATTAGATTAGATATATCATATCATAATTGTGAAAACAAATCAAAAAGAAATTATAACACATAACATTGTTCAACTACTAGATTATTTTCTTCGTTTTCATTCACCTTACAGTCTTTATATATAAATTTTTATTATCGCTACAATTTGAAATATCGTAACTTTAAAATGGAACAACATTTATCGTTGCATGACATCAACCGTGCAGTAGGTCTTCTTCAAGGAGGGATGAGACAAGTGGACGTGGCTCAGCGACTAGGCGTTTCCCAAAGTGTTATCAATCAGTTATGGCGGCGTTTTAGGGAAACTGGAAGTCCTGCCGAACAGCAGGGCGAACACACACACCCAGCGCGTGTGCGATGTACAACAGCAGGTTAAGACAGATTTCTGGTTATAAGTGCTAGACGGCAACCCACAATAACAGCTCCTGAGTTAGTTACCGAACTGCAACGGGCATAGAACATAACCATAGGCAGAGACACGGTACGAAATCGTCTTCACGAGGCTAATCTCCATTCTCGACGACCTCTCAGATGTCCGCCTCTCTCCAGAAACAATCGGCGAGCAAGATTCGAGTGGTGTCGGGATTTTCAACACTAGAATGAAAATGATTGGGCTACAGTTTTGTTTATTGATGAGTCAATATTTGGATTTCATCCGGATTCTCGTCGGATAAGAGAGTGGAGACAATCCGGTAATGAGGAACGTTTGTGACACGTTCAGAAAGTGCACACTTATAGAGGCGGTACTGTAATGGTATGGGGCGGAATCATGCTTGGCGGTAGAACTAATTTAGCGTTTTTTCAAATGAATTTCTGTCAGTTCGGCAATATGTGAATAATATTCTGGCACCGATTGTGCATCCGTTTGCTGATGTTGTTGGACCAAGATTCCGACTTATGCATGATAACGCCCATTCACATGTCGCTCGGGTTGTAACTGGTTGACCAAGGAGGGAATTGAAGTATTGCCATGGTCAGCACAATTCTCAGACATAAATTCGATAGAGCACGCGTAGGACATGCTCCAAACAAACATTACTTCGCAAATGAACAACATCAACAATGAATTTAGATTCAGAGAATTGCTGGCAACAGAATGGGCACGTCTACCTCAAGAAGATATTAATAACCGTATTTTATCCATGAACAATAGAACTAGAGCTGTGATACAGCGTCGTGGAGGTCATACTCTGTATTAATTTTTTCGATTTATTTAATGTGTTACCTTTTTCGAGAACTTTCCTAAAGTTTGCTCAAAAGTAAGAATATTAGAATTAGATTTATTTAATTGAATGCTAGACCGCCACATGCGATAAAAGTTTTGCTAGAAAACTTTTATATATATTATATATATATATATATATATATATATATATATATATATATATATATATATATATATATATATATATATATATATATATATATATATATATATATATATATATATATATATATATATATATATATATATATATATATATATATATATATATATATATATATATATATATATATATATATATATATATATATATATATATATATATATATATATATATATATATATATATATATATATATATATATTATATATTGTTGAATAATTTGATTATACAATCAAACCAACTATAATCATTAGATTAATAATGATGGAAAAAAGCATAATTATCAATAAAAAACAGAACATTACACAAAGTATGACTAATACTCTGATATCCCCTGTATACTAAAAATTATGAAATAATGAAAAAGAACAATGTTGGGCGCCAGCTAAGCTTATCTTAGCACGAGACTGATACTCACAGGGTCTTTTAAAATTATCGAGGTTCAAAAATAGGCAACTCTGCAACACCTCAAAATTCAGAACTAAATTTTTGATCAAATAACAAATGAAACAAAGAGATTCGTATATGGTGCAGTTTTGTTTTACAAAATATCTGCCTTGCCTTTACATGAATTTTAATGGAGTAAGTATTCCAACAAAATAATTATCTATGGTTACTGTTTATTGCGGATAAAAGAATGTTCAAATTTTGATTGCAAATGTTCACAATTTATTTCTTACCGCCACCAAAAGCGCTGAACTGATGTAGTCACGTTCCCCCAAGCGGTTGCTGTTGGATGCAGGTAGATGATTGACTCCTTTCCCCTGGGTGTCGAGAAGCTAATAATAATCCAATGGTAAGTGTACTTGGATAAACTGTTTTTATAAAACTGTTTTTTTATTATTTTATAAATAATTCTTTTCTTTTGTTTCAGGTAGGAACAATAATTACTTCTGAGGATTCTTATATTTCTTGATGTAAATAATGCACTCCTGTTAGAACCAAATTAACATTTATTTTACACACATTTGTAAATGACCTTTTTTACAATTTTCAAAACAATAAATTTTTTAAACCAGTGTGATTTTTCTTAACTTGAGCATAAAAAAAAATAAAGAAACTGTTGATGTCCAACATAATCAGTTTTTGATTATATTAAAAAAATATCCCCGGAACCTTTTCCTTTTAACAAAAAAACAACTCCGCACTTTATCTTTCTTCAAAACACTTTCGTTTAAACAATACACTGAATACCCTTCTTGCTATCTTAACTTATAATTTTCCTTTTAATCAACTATTTTTAATACAATAATCTTCTTACATACTTTTAAATCATAATTAACACTTTTGATTAATTTCTAACCATAAATAAAATAATACATTTGATTTTGCGTGTGTACACTCAGCGACGTGCACCTGCATGGCTTTCAAAAAACATACTGCCGCCACAACTGGCTCAAAACAACTGCCCACAATTTTATTTATTTCTAAGTAAAGGCACTCTTTTAAATTCTTATCAATTCTAACACATTTTCCCCCAACATAAAATATCATCATCAAATCCACACTTATACGAATTTCTTATTAAATTTAGCATTAATTACTTTAAAACAAATGTCCTGCAGAGCTTAGTATTTTCTTTATCAACAAAATGATAATATTTTAAACAACAATAAAAGTTTCTTGCTTAAATAGCTTAGCCTTATTCACCTTTAAATTCGAAACATGTATTTAAATAAAATTTATGCGTTATACGAGGACCGTTCAATAAATAATTGGCGCTCAAAATATTTTCTTACTTTATGTAGCTAGAAACGAAATTACTCGCTGCAATTAATTTAAAATAAAGCAATATGATACAGTTTGATTATATAATGTTCATTAATCTTGACTAAATCCCATTTACGACAAAATAATACAACAATATATATATATATATATATCTATATATATATATATATTTGAGATCCGAATAAATTTAGGACAACCCGAGATCCACCAAAAGATAAAGAGTTACGCATGTATATTTTCTGTTAATAGATTTATAATTTACGACTTAACCACTACCCCCTCAGAGGGGCACAGATTTTGCAATTAAAATTTTATTTATAAATCCATAACGAAGCGAGATCCGCAACAAGTCGAGGTCCATTTTTGTATATAGCATAATATGTATACCAACGTGAGATCCTGCAGCGTTGCCACCGTATTCGACAGATATTAACCACAAAACTCACAAACGAGGGTCATTATGACAACCAGATGTTGTAAAAGGGACTGTTAAAATGACTTGACCTGGAATTTCATACAATAGAAAAAGGACAAGTTTTGTTTGAAAGTATAAAATTATTATTCATGTTATTCTGCATGTTAGGTTTAATATGATATATAGTGATAGATAGTTATCTGTTAATAATTTTATACAATACAATTATTTAAAGATGTACTATTGTTTTCATAATGATCTAGGACAGCAAGGCTATTTTTTATTATTTTATGCTATACGTTTACACTAAAAGAAATAAATTAAATAGCATTATATTAGCCTTGTTGCTCGAGATCATTATGAAATCAATACTACATATTAACTTTTAATGTTTTTAACTTCCTTAAAAATATTTCATTTAAAAGTAAAAGAAGCGAAAAAGTTAAAAATATGAAAGGTTGTTCTGTACATCTTTAAATTGCATTATATAAAATTATTAACAGATAACTATATTATATTAAAACTAACATGCCACCCGCCTTGAAACTATTGATTTTAAAAATAAAGCAAATAAAGATTATTGAAATTGAAAGACTAAAATATAAGATTGTTTTTAATTAATACCATTTTCATATTTTATTTTTGCACATATGTATAATTAATCGCATCACGCACAATACAGCTTTACGTGCATTTTGTTTCAAACTCTAATATTATCTCCCCTAATTATGTCAAATGAAAGATATTAAGGAATGCTATAAAGAAAAAAATACTTTGGTTACGGATTGCATTTGATTATAACCGGAAAAGGTAAAGAAAAGAAAACTTCTCTTTATGCAAAAAACCAGCTATGCCAAGGAAACATTGGAATGATCAGAAATCACTTATTTCAATTTGAAAACATTAGAACGGCGGAGAAAATATTTGCTTCATACTTCAAAATTATTTTGAAAGATTGAATTCGTTGTGTTTTGCGGTATTTTTGAATATAATATCAAGGGATGTACTTTGTTTATAATGTTTATATGCTCTAATAAAATTATTGCTTTCGCAACCTTTAAGAATCTTTATTTCAAGAATCTTACAATTTGTTACCTAAACTATCAGTCATAAGTACATATTGTATGTGGAGTGCCATTCGATTATAACTTCGTTCGTTATATGTAATGCAAATCCAATAGTCAAACAGTTCAATATAATCTAACAAATGACATTTAGGTGGCAAATATTTTCCCTTAATTGTTCCAATGTGTTGTTTCTAATACTGTTGTATATAAAAATAATACAGTCAGAGAATCGGACGTTATAAACTCCATTATCAACAACGGAAATAAGGAAATATGAAAATAATTATGTTAAAAGTTGATATTGATAATTTAATACAGGAAAATAATAAAATATAATATTAAATATACGAATCAAAAAAAGACCTTAACAAATATAAAAATTGTAAGACAACGGCAATTATATCACAAAAATCAACCATAAATAATGCAAACCAAATAAAAATCAAAACTCAGCCTAATATTAAAACCAAGGTTTTGATATTAGCGGACAGTCATGATCGAGGATTAACGGACAAATTTTAATTAAACCTTGATAGTATGTCGGTATGATAGATCGGGTATGTTCTGATTTCAAAAAGGAAGACTATATTATAATTTTCGTAGGTTCAAATAATTCAGTAAAAGGCAATAAGATTAGAGCTGATTCTGTACCGAATTTACGTAAAATTACTCATACAAACGTGATAATTGTAACTGTTCCGTACAGGACCTTCAATCGTACGGGTGTTTAATAATTTCATCTACGAAAATAACGTTCATTTGTACAGTGAAATTATTGTAAAAACTAATTTTCTTCTGTTTGATTTAAATCCAATAGTTACGAAAGCTGATTATAGTATTCATGGTCATCTTAATTTGAACGGTAAAGAAAAACTATGCTGTAATTTGGTTAATTTTATTATGAACATTAAAGCCTCAACAAAAAGTGAAACAAAAGCGAAAGATAACAAATGTGCATGGGTAAACAATTCAAATCTAATAGTTGCTATTAGGTGTAACCGAAATGTGGGTGACAAAAACAGTTTCGGCTCATATTCCCAACAGACTGCATCACTTTATCCTAATCTACCACGTTCGAATGAAGAATTACAACCATCTTTGCTCAACAATCGGTTTTTTTAAATTGTTCGTCGTCAATACATTCAAGCAAATTGGAACCTACATTTGGGGTATATTACTTAAACATTTGTAGTTTCTTAGCACACAAATATGAAGTACATCGATTTATAGCTGAGTTTCAACCTTCAGTGTTGTGCTTATCAGAAACTAGAGTTACTGCGGATATTTTAGAATGTGAGACAGAAATAAAGGGGTATCACGCTGTTGTATGCTTTTCTGATAATAGGTACACGGGTGGTGTTATAATGTTTATAAACCGTAAATATAATTTTAAGATTATGGATAATATTACTGTTGCCAATACGTTTTGGTTGTTAGTTGTAAACGTAAATAAAATAATGGTTGAAACTGTATATCGCTCGTCGAATTCAAGTGCTATATAGTTATTTTATAAATTATTTCAGTAACTTGTTGGATGACGAGTCTTACTATAAAGGTCGTGTTATTTTTACATGAGATTTTAATATTGATATGAGGACAGATAATTTGGACAACAGAAAATTAAAAAATATTGTTAATAATATAGGTATGAAACAAATAGTTAACGTTCCCACTCGTACTACACCTAACTCGTAAGTACAATTGATCTTGTGATAACGAACGATCCTTACTAAACGTTACAGTAAAAGATACGCCAAAAATTACAGATCACGATATTGTGCTTGTAACAGTTATTAACAAGCAATCTGCGTCTATTGAAACAGAAAAATATAAAAAAATGTAATAAACGATGAGGTAATAGCGGAAATGAGAAACAAACTATCTGAATGTAACTGGAAGTATGATACGTCTAATGTTAATGTTATTATCGATAATTTTCGTAACAATATTGTCAATTTGTTAGATACATATGCTCCACTTAAAACGTACAAAATTAGAAGTAATTTAAAACCATGGTTCAATAAATAACATTAAGAAAATTCAAATAAAGCGGGATAAAGCATATAAAACTTTTAAAACTACTAATGATCCTCAAAACTGGATTAATTATAAAATTTTGAGAAATGAACTCGTTAGTGTAATAAGATCAGAAAAATTAGAGTGTTATAGATTACAGATTGATAACAATAAGGGGAATTCTCGCGCTATGTGGAAAAAATTAATTGGAAAATCAAACAACGATCTCCCAGATGACATTGATTTTAAAAAAATTAAACTGAAATTACAATACCGCATAAATTAAATGAATACTTTATTAGCAATTTAAATGATACTGTTAATAGCATAATCCCACTTAATTGTGATAATCCTCCTGTATTAAATAATAGATCTTGTAGGTTAGTCAAATTTGCAAAAAATTGATATTAAGTTTTTAGAAAAAATTATAAAACTTGAAACGGTCAAGTCTAGTCCAGATGAATTCGGGCCGTCCATTATTAAGCCACTCATTGACAGTTTAAGTTATACATTAATGCATCTTATTAATTCTTCCCTGGAAACTGGTTGTTTTCCAGATAGTTTAAAAGTTTTTATTTTTACAATAAAAGTAGTATTTTTATATTGTGTATTACTTAAAAAACTAGAAATTTCCTATAATATTGTAAATAAATTACTGTAATCAGATGTTTAGATCATTTAATCACACTTTTTTTAAAAGGGCAACATAATTCCCATTCCGATACTTATACCAATATTTTCTGTTTGTAGGTTACCTTTAAACTTACTAAAAGTTCTGATAGTTATGCAAAAATGTTATAGAAGGTTCCGCAATGGTAATTGTTGCTCCATCGTTGGATTTGATATTTACTTTCAGAAAAGAAATGCTGAAATAGTGATAATTAACCTTGTATAAAAGAACATCTTAAAAACTATACGCCATCATGTGCAAATAATACTTGATAAGAATATAAATAAATACAATATTCCGTTAAAAGTATATAAGAAAATTATTACAAATTATTGTATAAAATTATTAACAGATAACTATATTATATTTAACCTAACAATAACTATAATCAGTTTCCGACTACGGTCAATGTCAGAAGCAGTTGAATTTACGGAATAAGTAAAAGCCCGTATTGTAAATATATGGACATATAGCAAAAAATATTTTTGTTCTCATAAATACATTAAATCTCTGGTTAGGAAATTTCACGAGGCCTACAGAGCACCCTGAAGTTTGTTTATAATAGATAAAAATGAAACCCTCTGATAACTAGTGTTTATTTTTACAATAAAAATAGTACTGTTATATTGTGAATTACTTAAAAAACTAAATTTCCTATAATATTGTATATAAATTACTGTAATCAGATGTTTAGATCATTTAATCACACTTTTTTTAAAAGGGCAATATAATTCCCATTCCAATACCTGTATCAATATTTTCTCTTTGTAGGTTACCCTTAAACTTACTAAACGTCCTGATAGTTATGCAAAAATTTTATAGAAGGGTCCGCAATGGTAATTGTAGCTCCATCGTTGGATTTGATATTTACTTTCAGAAAAGAAATGCTGAAATAGTGATAATTAACCTTGTATAAATAACATCTTAAAAACTATACGCCATCATGTGCAAATAATACTTGATAAGAATATAAATAAATACAATATTCCGGTAACAGTATATAAGAAAATTATTACAATGGTGTATCACCAAAAGAGTATTGAAGAGAAATTCTGGTTATTAATTAATTTAATAGGTTATTTTAATGAACTACTTTAGTGAATTTGTATTTTATTTTAATAATTAGTACATATAAGTTATAAAAAAACATTTGAATTAAAGAAAGGAAATCGATTTCTTAGCTAAATACGGCACTTTTTGATTTGATGCCTTTTTCCTAAAGACAACCCATTTGAGACAAGGCATTAATTGTGCTACTGGGATATCTACATACAATTTATTATAAAAACTGCACTCGTATTACACTAATGGTCGTTGTGACGCTCATTTTTCAATATACTATTTTCAAGCCAATATTTAGCCAAGGCCTATCAATGTTAAAATAGTTTTCAGCTGGAATTCTGTTAATTCTATAAATTAATTTTAAAAAGGAAACTTTATGGGGTTCAGTCTTTGATGTATTTTATTAATTAATCCATCGAAATATCAACGTTTCGACAATGATTTCTTGTTTTTATCAAGATCTAAAACAATTTTAAAATAATTACGCATAAGTTAAAACCTTAATTAAAACTATAAAATTGCACTTAATGTTTAACATTTTAATAGATTAAGTAATTTAACTACAAATATAATTGATTCTCAACATTGCACATTCTAAATTAAAAATCATCAAAAGTAAGTATTGACTAAAATAAACAATCGTTTTAAAAAAACTTTAACATATGATAACATTAACTGCCAAGTTTATAATTTTAATTAAGGTTTTAACTTATGTGTAATTATTTTTAAAATTGCTTTAGATCTTGATAAAGACCAGAAATTCCTTTTAAAAGAAAAAATTTCCCTTTTAAAATTAATTCCAACAGTCGTGATATTAACAAAATCTATAAATTAAGTTAAACAATATATATGGACTGGATAGAAACATACAGCGCGTATTTAAAACAAGAAAGATAGTGCTTAAATGTGTGCTTTTTATAAATCAAACGTTGGAATTTTTCTCTTACTTTAGACAAAACTAAAAATATATTTGTGATTCAAATGTTAGTTAGATAATGATAATAACATTTGGGATAGCACTTTCTTCCCATTTAATAGAATTTATATTATTGCTTTTTATAAGAATCGCATGACCACGTATAGAAGTAATTTTAAAAATAAACAACCCAGTTCGATGACTAAGAAGGGAAGTGACAATCTCGTTTCCCAAGAATTCAAGCTGCAAATACATCTGCGATGTTGTCAAGCATACCGGATCTCGACTTGACTGTAACATACATTTTGAGGTTTTATACATAAAAGGCGCTGCAGTGCCCCCTACAGTAAGGTTAGATGAACTGCCAGAGTATAAAATTGCACAAAATGGGACAAAGTGAGCTCCTACCAAAAATTTGAATTTCCTCTTCCCTTCACATCGCCTATTGAATGAGTAAGATATACACACAGATACAAGACGAGATCCAAAATCGGATCTCGCCTTGCAAAAAGGATCTCAACTTGTATAGTTTCTAACTCCAAAGGATCTCGTTTTGTGCCGAAAATATATATATATATATATATATATATATATATATATATATATATATATATATATATATATATATATATAAATTTTAGTTGATATTAATTTTTGTTAAGTTGAATAATGATTTTACATTAAATAATATTTAGAATGCAAATTCATATAGAAAAATTTATCATCGACTCTGCTGGGACTCGAACCCAGGATATATATATATATATATATATATATATATATATATATATATATATATATATATATATATTGGTTTAATCGACGTTGTCGGACCCGCTATATGGTGGGGTCGTTAGTAGACCCGCATTTTTTGATTTTTAAAATGTGTATATTTTACATAATATTGATCTATTTCTGATAAGCAATATTTAAGATCCTCGAGGGGTAAAAATATATGAAAAAAAAATATTGGTAATATTTGACAGTCGTTCTTGAACCCGATACATATTACAGTGTTTACAGACCCATTTGTATAATTTTAAGCAAGCCTACCTACCCTACCGAACCCAGCAACGTTGCCGAATGTATCAGAGATAAAATTACGATTGACGTAATTATTTCGGGATGCTAAGCACATAAGTGATCTTTATTTTTGTTGATTTGTTCGTAAATTCCATAAATAACCTTAAACGCAGAAAAATTAACGTTTTCCGTAAAACTCTGATGTAACTCTGAAAATTATTATTAACATGAGAAAATAGCATTGAGCCTCTTTTGTTCTAAAATACATAAGGTTTATGCAAATAATTGTTTTTTAATAATTTGTTTTTAAATCATTTATTTTAACATGATTAGTTTTGTTTACAAGAATACAATTAAAAGTTTCGAAGACACGTCATGTATATGTGTTTTGAAAAAATAAATGTTATAGCCAAATCTTTTGACCTCCTGCATTTTACTGTTATGTTTCTAGCACAAATAAACAGTTTCTAAGATATGTATATTTTAATACCACGGTAACAGTTCAGTCAAATTAGTAAAAATAGAGGGGAATTGAGGTAGATCCTTGGATTTTTGATAGGCCTTCTTTGTGATATGTTAAATAACCCCTTAAAAGTTACTACTCAAAAGTGGTGAACCAGAGAAGCTGATGAGGGTAAGCCATGCCCCCAGATGATTTTTACTGTTTTTTCAGAAACTATTAGGTTTATCAAAATGAGCCAGTTAGGTAAAATAGGATTTTATTTAACTTTCATACCAAAAAGCTAAGAAAACTTTGTGCATGTTGTCTTGTTTCTGTGTAATCGAAAAACGATCATATGTCACACAGACAAATAATTTGTATCGGTACATATTATACGAGAAGCTTCGAGCATAACTTTGTGTGATTTGATGTTCATCATGAAATAGCTATGGAAATCTCGTTGAGCATCGAACGCGATCCTGGTTCAGTCTTCTTCTATCTCAGCATCTCCAGCAAAATCTACGTGGCGATATTATCATTATTATTGGGGCTAGTCATATGGTAATTCTCGTATTGGCAAGATACATTTTAGGGGTATACCCTGTACTAATCAATCTTTTTAGTGAGCCTAAAACGTACAGGGTACTTCAGGGTTTTTGGATCTCTCTTACTTCGTTCTTTATATTCATATTCGTATCGAGTAATTTTTTTCTTGAATGGTTTTTGTTTTGGAATTGTAAGTTCACGACTTAATTCCACACCTGCTTTAAAATGTAGCTAGATATTTAACATTAAATGGGACTTCACCTATTTTACATATAGGATATCTTGAGCAGACGATGCCAATTCCTGAGGGTCAATGCCTTTGATCAAAATAGGCCATAAAGCACAACATATCTATGTTCAAAAATGAAATGTTACAAAGCTATAGACCTTCAAAATAAAAAAGTCAAAAATGCAATTTGGATAAAATTTTGTGTTCAAGGACAGTTGTTATTAGAACATACATTAGTGTTATTTTGTGCTTGTGGTAGCTGTAGCGTACCCGCTACCGCTAGATGCGGAGTTCTGTGGTAGTGATATGTTTAATGTATACTTGACCCAAGTCGAATAGTGACAAGTCAAATAATGCTCTATAAAATGCAGAAAGAAAATAAAGGTAAAACGTCATGCAGTATGACGTACAAACGAAGTAAGAAAGATTTCAAAACAAGGTGAAATGCCCTATACATTTTGGTTTCTATAAAATAATTGTCCAGTACAGGGTATTCTCCTAAAGATATTCTTTTTACTGCAAAATTATCATAATACTACAACCAACAATAACAACAACATCGCTTCATGAATTTTGCAGAAGTGATGCTAAGGTTGCACTGCGAACTCAACATTTTTTTTCTTAGCTAAGTACTTGATGACGAATACAAGATCGCAATAAGTTATGTTCTAAAGTTGCTCCGGCAAATGTATTGGTACAAATTGTTGGTCTACATACAGGGTGTTTTACTCAACTTTCGTATAAATTGCATGTGTGATAGTATTCATCAATAGGAACAAAAAACTCTTTTTGTTTTTACGCAAATCGACAAAAATTTGCTAAAAATGTCAACTTTTGGGAACTGCTGGAAATTATAGTCAAAACAAACTGCGACATCACCTAGCAGCAGCTGCGTCAATGTATCAGATAGGCACATCCAGCTCCAAGTGTGATTCTTAGACCAGTGACCTGCTACCCACTTTTCAAAAACCATTCTTTTTTCGGTTATTATGAAAGATAAACATTAATGATTTTCAGCTTTTTTGTTGCATTTTATGTGTACTACCACCTATTCAGAGGATACGAATCTTCAGTGAAACATCCTGTATGATATATATTCATGCGCCAATTAAATAAGATTTATTTTATCTAACCCACTTAACAACCAGTCCATAAACCTAACAGTTTTTGAAAATAAAACGACAAAATACATCTGGGGGCGTGGTTTAATATTGATATTTTACAAAGTTTATCTACTCGTAAACATGAACAAATCAAGCATAAAGTCATTTTCAAGTTTAGCTGACCAAAATACACTACATTTGATTAGTTTAACCTAGATTAAAAAAATAGCAGTTTCTATTTTTACTGTGCGTTTGTACAGTTACAACAAAATTATGGAATGTTCGATCCCTACTTCCTGTTTAATGAATTTGAAGGTACAAAACAGTATACACTATATGGTGTTAAGTGCCTTTAACAGAAACGTCGAAATGTAACGAAGAGAGAAGAAGTTTTTTCAAACCTTGCTCAATTCCGTTATATTGCACTTGTACTAAGTTAAAGATCAATTTTTATTGTATTCTGAAATAGCTATTTGTGAATTGGAATATGTATTATATTCTTAGTGACGAATTGTACACCAGAGATTTTCTGATACATTTGAAATATATGTAGTTCTAAATATACCAGGCGCAAATCATATTAGTCCACCCTGTTTCATTTTTGTTAAAGAACGTCCCACAGAATTTATTCCGTTTATCTTTTGTTCTATGAGGTGGCCGTTTCTTGTTGCGATAGTAAAGTGCTGCTACTGCATCTACCCCATACCAATGTTCATGAAATTCAATTGGGGGTTGCAACATACACTGCCCCTCCGACATACATAGTTCGCCCATTTTAATTTTTGATAAAGAACACCTCACGATTTTTACCCTAAATGGTCTACGCCGTTGTTATTTATTGGTGGTATATAGTACATATCGTTGCCGTTAATACATATGAACTTAATTCTTTGAAATGTTGTAACTAGCAATGTTGCTAGTTGCGATTTCAAAGAATTCATCATGCCATCTGTAACAAATTCTATAAGCATTTAAACCGCGCTCCTGGAAAATTGCTAGAAAATAGTTCCGCTAGTATGCATTAACGTCGACGCTATGTATGAATGAGTACTGTGATCCATTGATAAATATGTATGAGTGTAGTATCCAATGCAACGAATATAAACAAGGAGTCAGAAAATAATTAAGAAAACAAATAGTTCAAGCATTCATTCTCTCATCTTAACAGTAAAAGAATAAAGCTTTAATTAATCACAAAGA